>JARYHS010006446.1:0-21000 GCA_031002005.1 Vandiemenella viatica
AAGACTAAGGTCTCCGCCGTGGTAACATTATATTTTAGTAAAGGAATTTTTCGTAATTCGACCCTTTAAGGGCAGAAATGTCAATTTTTCTAAAATGTGTTTTTTGTATCTCGAGTTATTTATCTCCCTGGATATCAAACCAAAATCGATAAATGAAGTAGGATTATAAGGAGTAATGTCTCAGCTTTGTGACATCATATTTTAGGAAAGAATGTTTTTGGAATTCAACCCTTAAAGGGAAAAAGTATAAATTTTTCTATAACGTATTTTTGTGTCACGAGCTATTTATCTCCCTTAATATTTATCCGACTTAGATAAATGAGGTATCATATTAAAGAATGATGTCTCCGCCGTGGTAACATTATATTTTGAGAAAGGAATTTTTCGTAATTCCACCATTAAAGGCCAAAAAAGTCAATTTTCCCAAAATGCGTTTTTTGTGTCTCGAGCCACATATCTCCCTGGATATCTATCAAAAATCGATAAATAAATTAAGATTATGAGGAATAATGTCTCAGCTTTGGTGACATCATATTTTAAGAAAGAATTTTTTGGAATTCAACCCTTAAAGGGAAAAAGTATAAATGGTTCTACAACGCGTTTTTGTGTCACGAGCGATTTATCTCCTTTACTATCTAACCGATATAGATAAATGAGGTATCATATTAAAGACTAAGTTCTCCGCCGTGGTATCATTACATTTTAATAAAGGAATCTTTTGTAATTCGATCTTTAAAATGTTAATTTTTCTAAAATTCGTTTTTTGTGTGTCGAACCATTTATCTTCCTGGATTTTTAAGCAAAATCGATAAATGAAGTAGGATTATGAAGAATAATGACTCAGCTTTGGTTACATCATATTCAACCTCACTATTCATCGCATTTTATTCGCAAAATTTTCGCACGGGTCGTCTAGTATTACATATTACTCAACTGGTTTCGTTCGTGCTGTCACGATGTACTTAATTTGAGTCATATAATTAATAGCATTGAAGCAGATAAACTTGTTTCTTATATGCATAACATTTTTATAGCTATTTTTTGGTACGAAGATGTTATTTGAATCAGTTTGCTTCTTCGGTCAAGCAGATTCGATGACAACCGGACGATTTTGCACAATATTCTACAATTTTGAGCACTATATATTATTATAATTATTATCTGACATTGAACCCTGTCGGATCACGCAAAGCCTTAACGATTAAGTTTTCTGAGTTTCCAAATAGCTTTCGTTTTTTTCTCCGTGGATTTTCTTCCTTTCTTCAGTCCACTTCATCCACGGTCTCTTAATGACTTCATTCTCTGGCGGTACTTCTCACTTGTTAATTTTTTTCTCTGTATGTTTGTCTATCTACGATTTCTGATTAGTTTATGTGGGCTTTTTCCGTGTCTTTTTTGATCTTCTGTACCCAGGGCATAGTTTTTAGCTGTTCTATATACGTCAGAATTTTATGAATCAGTCTTGTTGCTGGACGTCTGTGGATATGTCTATAAAATCTTAATCTTCGTCTGCCGCGAGGTTTGACAGTGTTTCTGATGTCTTTCGAGATTTAAGTATATATCCGTCATCTGTTTTTTCTGGGCCAAGAATCTTTCTTATAATTTTGCGTTCTTCTTTCAAAATGCTTTCTAGGTCACCTTTCCTGTGCAGTGTTAAAGTTTCGCTGGCGTACAGGGCTTCAGGTTTGATAACTGTTTTGTAATGTCTGACTTTTGTATATGTGGACAAATATTTTTTATTATATATTTTGTAGGTTCTACCGTAGACTCATCTAAGTTTTTGCATGCGAACTTTCTGTGCTATTTTCTCTCCTCCTGTGGGTTCGATGATTTCTCCCAGATACTTGAAATATGGGGCTCTCTCAACTTGTCCATATTTTGTGACCAGATTTTGAGTGTGTAGTTTTGAACAGATGAATTGGTTTTTTTTGGAACGATAGTTGTAAGCGTACTCTTTCAGCGCACTCTTTGAAAGTTTCTATCTGTTTGATTGCTGTGGTTTCATCATCTGCTAGTATGATTAAATCATCTGCGAAGGCTAGGCAGCAAATTTTAATACCATTCTTACATCGTCCGAGTTGTATAGGTTTCCAATAGTTCTGCTGTTTAAGTTCTTTCTCCCATTGTCGGATGACTTTATCCAGAACAAGGTTGAATAGTATTGGGGACAAACCATCAACTTGCCGAACGCCGGTATTGATTTGAAACGGTTCAGATATCTCTCCCATGAATTTCACTTTGGAGGTTGTTCCGGTGAGTGTTTGTTTAATCTGGTTTCGGGTTTTTGGATTGAGCCCTTGCTCTTCGAGGATGTTGAAGAGAGATTGCCGGTCGATTGAATCATATGCCTTTTTGAAATCTACAAAGGAGCAAATGACCGGGCTGTTCCTAAGTGCTTTATATTTTAGTGTAGTTTTTAAATTGAATATTTGTTCTATGCAACTCCGATCGGTGCGGAAGCCAGCTTGGTACTTGCCAATTTTGTGGTCGAGTTGCTCTTGTACCCTTTTGAGAAGAAATGCTGAAAGAATTTTATATGCAACTTGAAGAAGGGAGATCCCTTGATAGTTTTTGACCTCCGTTTTATCTCCCTTCTTGTATAGTGGGTGAATGAGGGCGCTTTTTCAGTCTTCAGGTAATTTTTCTGTCTGCCAGATCTCTTTAATGATTTGTGTGAGTTCTTTAAGTGAATTTGGTCCAAGATTTTTCAATAGTTCCGCATTGATATCATCCTCTCCAGGTGCTTTGTTGTTTTTAAGTTTGAGAATATGCCTGTGGATTTCCTCTTGTGATGGTGGTGGGGATTCCGGATAGGTATAGGTGGGGGTTTCCTTCAGGAATCTTGACGGAGGTTCAGGGCAGTTGAGCAGTTCAAGAAAGTATTTTGACAATTCGCGACAATTTTCCTGATTAGTTAGTGCGAGCTTTCCATCCGATTTCCTGAAGCATAAGTTCTGAGGAGTATATCCTGGGATTGTTCCTGCGAAAGTTCTATAAAAGTCTCGGGTATTATAGCTGCGGAAATTTTCTTCGATGGAATCCAGTTGCTCCTTCTGTTGTATTTAAGAAAAGCTCCTTTGCGTTCCGATAGTGCTTTCTCACATTCTGAATCCCACCAAGGATGTCTCGTATTCTTTTTCAATTGTATTAGTATTTTGGCCTTCTGTGTAATATATAATTCTTGTATTCTGTTTGAAAACTCTACATATTAAAATACAGACCCAATATTTAATTTTTTGCCTACCTACTTAAGTTAAATCTCTAATAATTTGTTCAACAAGAATATTGAGAGTAGTTATTGACTGAGGATGATGAGTTAAATATAATCGTTAGGCGTGTCGACAGCAATTTCCCTATACATACATTTTCCCCTTTCTTGTTCCCTCCTACTTTTGTCCTTTACGAATGATAATTTTACATCCTTTTAGAATATTTGTTAAATTATTCTTGAATTCTGTAAGTAATTTATTTCAACCACTGACTCCGTTACTTATGAAAGAAAATTTTCCCACACACTTGTGCGTGAAATCGAGTGCCATCTTATACTCAGCGTCAAATTTTTCCTTCCATGCACTTCTCTTAATTCTTTCACCAATATCTTTTCATTACTCATCACCAATATATGCCTTGTAAACTCCCATCTCTTCATCCTCCTCCTGTCTTCCATTGAATCCCATTTCAGTTGTTTATCATATCAGATACTTATTGTGTTCTGGAATGTTTTCCAGAGACAAATCTAGCATCCCTTTTTTTTTTTTTTTTTTTTTTTTTTTTTTTTTTTTTTTTTTAATGGCTTTTGGCGACTAAACAATTTAGCCAGCTCAGTGTGTTTATGATCTCTTCATGTGAATTTTTAGTTTATCCAGTGCGTTTATGCTTCCTATGTATAGACACCACAGGACGGACAGGACATTCACACAGACACACAACACTTAAACATCCATACCCGCCGCCGGATTCGAACCGGCGACCTTCGGCACGTGGAGCTAGTGCTCTAGCCCCTACGCTACCGAGGCCGGCCATCCCTTCTTTACACCCCCTCCAACTCCTGTATTTGGAACCAAATATGCGTTCCATATTACGCCACCATATCAGGAACTGGTCTGACTAAAGTTTCGTACGCCTTTCACTCACTTCTTTGTTACATCTTATCATAATTCTCTCCAATAAACTTTTTCCTGTCACCCCTCCAATGTGACCAAAATTTACTATCAAATGTTATGCCAAGGTATTTACACTTCTTCAAAGCAATTTTTCCCTCCTTATAATCATAATCAACATTGAGCCGTTTATCTGCTTGCCCAATGAGCCCACTCTATTTTTCATTTATTTTTATCCCACTATTAGATTCTTCGTGGTTTTTATTAATATGATAAATAACTAGTTCACGATACAGTTCAGTTTAAACTTGCTTTTATTTTCATAAACACGACGTCAAAGATACTTTTTACATGCATACACACAATCCAGAGATTGCATACAACACTTCTTCCACAGACAATACAGTTCTTGCCCGTCGTAAATTGACTCGGTGAAAACTCTTTCTCTGTCTCAGATGTTTGCTTTATATAAGCTACATCGAAATTTCTAGAACACTTCAAAAGATTCCAACAGATATTTCTCGAACACTAACAATACTTAAACAATTAAAACATATTAAAAAACAATTGGAATTAATACATAATCATTTACAATCAATACAAAATGATCAGAAATGGAAATTAAAGATACTTAAACACAAAATTATTTACAGAAATCATTTTAAACTGTAACAAATTGTCCTTTAGACATCGTAACTTGCATTAATACTTGGAATTACGAACATTTAAGCAATTCTCTTGCAAAATTCTGTTCTTAAACATATTAAATGGCCTTTAAATAATTTCTTTTCATAAAACAAAATCTATATACATTTATTTACGGGAAATTGCAAAACAAACCTACCAGATCATATTCAACCAAACTCTAGCTTACTACAAATGCTTCATAAAATACAATTCCATTTAATTTTAGGTTTGAGGGCTGTTAGACCACGTTGTACTACCCTGTTAGATATCCTGACCAGATCAACCTGCAGCTGTTCACAGTCTTGTGCAGTTTTTATCCTATTATGTAAAATTATGTCAACTTCAAACAGTCTAAATTCTGACAGTAAACCATCAGCACAACCATTCGTTGGAATAACGGATAGCAATAGTCTCAATATAATATCCTTTTGATACTGCATTTCCTACACTAACTTTATGCTTTCTACCTTTTAACATTTCTTCTAGTGAGCCAATCACTGTTTCATCCACTCAAATAGTTTTTACTTTATTTAGCTCGAGTTTATGGTTCACTCTGTCAAAAGCCTTTGATAGATCTAGTGGTACACTATCAATTTTGCCTCCTTAGTCCATTTCATCTGAATAATTGAAATTCGCATGTATATAAAGCCATGTTGTCGACTTTAAATTCACCTACCTTCCTCACAGACAGTTCTCATGTGCTTTCATATCAATCTCTAAATTAATTTACCGGAGTCTGCTGGGAACAAAAGCGTCGCCAGCGCTTCCTGTCCACCCACCATCTCTCGTCTTCCACTGTCGCCCAATTTCATCCTCTTTCTTCACACATTTCTTAAAACCATTAACCCATTTGCCCCTCAGTCTTCCTTTGGGATTCTTCCCTTTCAGCTCCCTGTCCACCAACTTACTTGGTAACTTATCCTCTCCAATACTTTATATGCCCATACAACTGTAACCCAGATTTTTCTATTCTCTGTGGTACCGGTTCCTTCTTATCATCTCCCAAATTCTCTCATTCCTTATTGTATCTCTTGTTATTATTCCTACTCTACTCCTACGAAATTACATTTCT
Organism: Vandiemenella viatica; assembly: GCA_031002005.1. Classification (NCBI taxonomy): domain Eukaryota; kingdom Metazoa; phylum Arthropoda; class Insecta; order Orthoptera; family Morabidae; genus Vandiemenella; species Vandiemenella viatica. Next base: position 5,860 of record JARYHS010006446.1, read on the forward strand.
ACAGATTGTATTCTCCCTTTTTCCCTCTGCTTCATCACCCATGTCTCCAACCCATATGTATAAAGTCGAAAATGTACGTTTTATAGATTGCCTCTTTGCCATTTTTACTCGATACCAGACCTGTAATACTCTTAAATATTATCTTCACATCTTCCTCTTTCGTTTATCTCTATCCTGTTTCCTCCATTTTCTTCATTCCAGCTTCCAAAATACTTGAAACACTCCACTTTATTTAATTGCTTTCCTTCAAGTGATATGCCTATGTTTGTCCCGTTCTTCTTTCTTGTTGTGATCACCACTTGCAGAGAACTCCATGCCATATTCTGCAACTACTCTCTCCCACACATCCAGCTGATCCTGCATCTCTCTTTTACCTTCTCCTTAAACTAATAGGTAATCCGCAAATAGCAATGCTTTTGTTTTTCGTTCCCCAATGCTCTGCACCAGCGTCTTTAATATTTCATCCATAACCACAATAAATATGAGGGATGATAGGGTACTTCTTGGCTTTAGTCCGTTTTTCAAATGGAACCATCTGGTCTTATCCCTTCCCACTTTTAAACGGCTCTTACTACCCTTTATACATATCCTTCACTCTTTCCTTCTTTACCGGCTTTTCTCTCAGTACTTCCCACGCTCTGTTTCGAGTGAGGCCGTCATAAACCGTTTCATTGTCCATCACCAGATCCTTTCCATACTTACAGTGTTGCTCTTGTAGCTATCTTGCTCCAAATATAATATCAAAGGTTGACCTTCCTGATCCAAATCCATACTGCTCTTCCCTTATGTGCCTTTCAATCGCTCTTCTTATTCCGCTCTCCAAAACTTTCTCATACTCTCGGCACAGTAGCACATCAGGGTAATACCAAAATTAATTTACCTACCATCGATGTAAAATTAATCGGCCTGTAATTTTCGACCCTATTTATCTCCCCTCCTTTATGGTCCGGTACTGCCGTCGCATTTTTCCAGTTCACTGGTAAGCAGTATGTATCCAGACTCAATTTAAATATCGTTTGAGGATAAGTGACAATGTCACATACTGCTACCGTTAAGACATCCGTAGTAATATTATCTACACCATCTGCTTTATGATATTTTAAATTTCTTAATTCCTTCCTAATATCATCACGATGATTATCAAATTTTTTAGTCTACTCATTTCTAAATGTGCCTACAGCTCGTTCTCTGATTTACAGCCTCCCATTCTTATATCATTGCCTCTAATGGTTGCATGAAACCAGTTACTTAATATCTCTGCCTTTTTAAAATCCTCAGTTACTTCTCCATTCTATAAATGTTTTAATACCTTATCTCACCCTCAATATTTTAATATGGCCTTAGAAATTTCTAGATGCATCACTAAGCGCTCACCCTGCACCGATAATATGTCATTAACTGATATGATAAAGAAGCTGGGATGGGAGTCGTTGGAGGAAGGGAAGAGGGTGAAGAGAGTGCTGGGAATATACAAGGCATATTTTGGTGATGGGGCTTGGAGGGATATTGGTCGAAAAATTAGGAAAAGTCCATGGAAGGGTAAAGATGACCATGACCACAAGCTAGCACTCGATTTCATGCATAAGAGAGTGGGAAAATAATTTAAAACTAAAATTCTTAAATTGAAAATGCAGATGGGGGAGAAACTTAACTCTGAAATCATATAAGATAATAAAAAAATATAATTAGATGTCTAAGGAAATTGTGTTTTTCTATTCTTACCAGTCTCTAACTTTCTCACCGTCCTGTTATAGTATTAAATTTCTATTTTATAATTTTTTTTTTTTTTTTTTTTTTTTTGTTCGAATAAATAATTCTTCGCCATTCCTTATTACCTGGTTGAACTCTAACCACTTCGATTCGACTGAACTTTTGCCTTCCTTCCATTTGCTGGAACTTCCTCTGAAATATCTCTTCAGTTCTGAAATTTATGCCTATTCATAATTGTACCTATCCACCTCTCGCCCTCCCCCCGTTTCAGTTTTTGCCAATGGTTTTCTGAATCCTCTAACGGATATCAGAACTATAGCGTGATCGCTTATTCCTTCAGTTACTTGACACCCTGCATGGTTATCATCAGGCTTTATTAGGAAGATGCTCAATATATTTGGTCCCCTTGTGTTCTGTTATACTAACTGTGTGAAGCAATTACTAAGGAATTCTCAAATCTCTGTTCACTTGTTTTATTAATGTCATTTCCATCCAGATAACACCTGCTAAATTTAAATTCTAATCAATAATGAACATTTTTTGCTCAGCTCTGAACGCTGAATGTGGATTTAAATTCTCGCCAAGAGACACAGCTTCATCATTTATTTTTCCACTGCGGAAAGCTACCAACACCCTAGTACTGATCACTTATTTTTATCCCCTCACCAGCAGTCCTGACCCCATCATAATTGGAAATGGGCTCCCTTACATCTTTAGCTAACAACTCATTATCTCCTTCCACATTCTATTTACTGTAGGTAATGCATTATAAAACCCCAGCTACCGAAGCGGTACACAGATACCAGCCCAAAGACAAAACCAATGCCTTTCCCAGGTAACACCTACCTTTCCATAGTTCAATCTAATGATAGTGCGTTCAGTAAATAACTCGTATAATTTCATTGTGAGGTGATTTTAAAATTGGAGAATTTACGAAAAATTACTGCTCTCCCCATCTGGCTGTCTGTTTTACACGAAAATATTGTGATGGTGGAAAAATTATCTTTTATAATTACAACGAATCCATGTGCTCTGAGGTAGACGAAGTTGATATGTCTATCTTCGGCATGATTTCTTTGTGTAATAGCTTTTTGTTACTCGACAGATGTAACCAGTGGCGGATCCAAAATTTTAGTTTGGGAGGGGCTTGAGTAGATTTGGTTTGGGCGGGGGGGGGGGGGGAGGAAGAGGAAGGGAGCTTGAGGGGATTTTAGGTTTGAGGGTGCTAGAGTCGGACAAGGGGAGGTTTTATAATCTCATGACAACATTTTATTTCAGATTGCAGCCCCTAAAACTTCAATTGAGCTAAAAAAAAAGTATCAAAAACTACGATGTCTGGGGTGGACCTAGATACTTTTGGGGAGGCTTGAGACCCCTAGTCCCCCCCTCCCCCCTGTATCCGCCACTGGACCTAACAGTCATATTTAGAAATGATTTCGTATCTATTGGCTCACTTGTGGGATTTTGAACTGTTTATATCTTTTCGTTCATTCCTGTTCTGTCAGAGTCATTCATTATCGAAGGTTCTGGAGATACCCAGCCAGAATACATTTTCTGTGCGAAAGTAACCAAACAGTATTCCCAACCAGTGGACTAATGTGAAGGGTAACAGTCACTACATTCTTATTTCGCTACATGGCTGTATTGTTTTTTCCTCAGAAACAATGAAGAACTAGAACTATAACTACCATCCAGGGCTGCTGGAGCTTTAGTACAGTAAGTTCACCAAAAGAAGTAATACTTATACGGAACATAATGATGTTTCATTGAAGCACCATAACTACAACTACCATCTCTAATTCGTTTTTATTGTAAAACTAAAATCCGATTATTTTTTAACGATAGCTGATACCAGCAGTAATAGAGTATTTCATTTTACTGTGCATGTTTCTGGTGTTCACGGAGAATCAGTGAGCTATGTCGTCGGATGAGTCTGATATCCGCCGCTTTCTCGAGAGCGCTGGATCCATCTTGGTGACGGGAGCCACTGGTTTTGTGGGTATGGTTCTGCTGGAGAAGCTGCTGAGGGGCGCACCAGGGCTGAGTAGAGTGTACGTACTCATCAGGGACAAGCGACAACAGTCGGCAGAGGAGAGACTGAAGCAGCTTCTCAAAGACCCGGTGAGTAGAGGAGACAAGAGGAAAAGACATATACCAATCCTGCTTTCGTTGGCACAATACAACAGTTTGCTGTTGGGCAGCATCATACAACACCTGTTGACAGTTGGTTGATAGTGGTATTTAATGAGTTCTCGTTGTCAAGGTCACGGTATGCATTTCTGTATATGACACTCGACGACGAGTATGCTGGGTCAAAAGGTACGGCCAAACTTTCAGGAAACATTCCTCACACACGAACAAAGAAAATATGTTATGTGGACATCTGTCCGGAAAAGCTTACTTTCCATGTTATAGCTCATTTTCATGTTCTTCCACCTACGCTCAATGGAGCACGTTATCATGATTTCATACGGGATACTCTACCTGTGCTGCTAGAAGATGTGCCTTTACAAGTACGACACAACATGTGTTTTATTGAGCTCCTGCACATTTCAGTCGACGTGTTCGTACGCTTCTCAACAACAGATTCAGTGGCCGATGGATTGGTAGAGGCGGACCAATTCCATGGCCCCCACGCTCTCCTGACCTCAACCCTCTTGACTTCCATTTATGGGGGCATTTGAAAGCCCTTGTCTACGCAACCCCGGTACCAAATTTAGAGACTCTTCTTGCTCGTATTGTGGACGGCTATGATACAATACGCCATTCTCCAGGGCTGCATCAGCGCATCAGGGATTCCATGCGACGGAGGGTGGATGCATGTATCCTCGCTAACGGAGGACATTTTGAACATTTCCTGTAACAAAGTGTTTGAAGTCACGCTGGTACGTTCTGTTGCTGTGTGTTTCCATTCCATGTTTAATGTGATTTGAAGAGAAGTAATAAAATGAGCTCTAACATGGAAAGTAAGCGTTTCCGGACACATGTCCACATGACATATTTTCTTTGTTTGTGTGTGAGGAATGTTTCCTGAAAGTTTGGCCATACCTTTTTGTAACACCCTGTATATGTGGTGGCAGAAATACATAACATGCAGTAGGTGACAGTGATTTTTCGATGGTTATACACCTATGATACCTATCATTTACTGAGGGATTTATCTTCCGTTATTTTTCTCCTCAACTGTTAGAGTGGGTCCATCTCCCACTCCCTCAGTGCCTGATCTAGGGGGTTGGGCAATATATCATTTGACCTTAAATAGTACTAGTTGCCTTTCTGGGCTAACGGACGGTAGAATTGTGATAGAATTGGCCTAATACGATTTACTCGATGACTGTTGTACTGCCGCTGCGAAATTCACTTCACACTTTTTAAACTGACTTCTCTGAGGGCTGGTGGTGGGGAATGGCCGCCTGCTATTGGCTGGGCGAACACGTGAATATCATGTGGCCAGTGCATGAGCCTTGAATATTCTCTACGTGTGCTTGAACTGGCGTTGGAATTCCCAGGGAAATCTGCAGTGTAGTTTGCCCTTGGAGCTATGAGTCCAGTAGTCCAAAAATATGAGCATTAAGGTAGGTCCCCACTGCGCGTGGTTTTGTAAGCCGCGCCACATCAGCCGAAGTGTACGGATCAGCATACCACCTCGCCGCCTCCTCACTTTGCCTAGTGTCGTTGCAGCTACCGGGGCGTCTGATCTTTACCAACCTGCCAGCATGGGCGAGGCCCTTCCCATGGCCCGCTCTTGGTAGCTGGTCTGGCCCGGCCAGTGAATGCGCGGGCCGTGGGAAGCTAGCTTTAGTTTGCCTCGACCGATCTTCGTTCAGCAAGGAAACTGCCTTATTCTTAATGCTGCTACTTACTACAAATTAGAAATCGACGACACTGGTAGTGAAAGATATTTTCATGCTTGGGTAGATTATCAGAGATGCTGGTGCACAACACTTGAGTGAAATCTCAAACCACTCTGCAGTGCTTGTGATGTGAGAGCAAGTAACACTGTTGGAGATTTTTCTGTGGTACGTGGACGTAAAACTCTGTGGAATAGTAGATCTGAATAGTAATAGGGAATAGGGGGTTGTCGGCCAGACAAAAGAATTGTCAATCATCCGACCACGTCCACTTATGTTGTTTGGCAGACAACCGGCTATTCCCTACTACTCTAAATGAACTGGGTTTCATTCCTCCAATCTCTCATCCATAACACAAATAACATTGAACACCATCACAGTCATTTGCCTTTACAGCAACACTTACGAACATTGTCTCATTGGGCAAGGCAACGGGGAACCATTCCAATTCATCTTCCCGGGACGTTCTTATATAGAGATAATACCCTCCACCCTCCACTGAAAGATAACACCTCCATTTCTAACGGATAACTGGTATGGACGCACTTTGGTTTTGCGCCTAATGTGATTATAACATAAAATTTGAAAAATTACAAGGGTAAAAATAATTATACTGAGATTAGTGTGGGGGTTAAAAGATTTATATATATATATATATATATATGTAACCTTCTTGCTTAGTCAAACGAAAGCTTGCAATTCGCTGAATCTAAAAGTAGTTGAATTTTTCTTTTACATCACGGTTAGAGCAAGTGTTTCTCGTCAAATTACAAGAAAACTGTAGCATTTTTTTTTTTTTTAAGTTTATGGTTTTTAGGAAATATTTATATGGTTAACAATTATCAGATAACGTTTTATAACAATTTTTTTTATTTATGTATCATTCGAGAATACGTTGTAGAAAATTTCATGAATCTGGAAATAAAAGTGATGTGAAAATACTGTTTCTTAAAATAACAAACATTAATAATTTACTATCTACTTGAACTGTTATTTAAAGTAAATAATGAACTTGATTTGAAAATTATTTTTAGTGACTTTAGTATACTTTTACAATACTAAACAATTTTTGAACGTAGCTCTTGCACTTATTTTGTTTGTAGCTATTCCAGAAGGTTCCGCCATCACAGTTTGAAAAGATTACTGTTGTGAAGGGCGATGTGTCCTTTCCTTCTCTAGGCTTGGACGAAGAAACATGGAACTCGCTTCACGAGGACATATCAGTTGTCTTCCATGTGGCGGCAACTGTGAAATTCGACGAGCACATTCGAAAAGCTGTAAACATTAACGTTCGTGGTACAAGAGAGGTTCTGCGTCTGTGCAGAGATGCTCCACGGCTCAAGGTGAGAGTAATACACACGTAACGTAAAATTGTGTAATTTTTTTCAGTTTGTTGCTGTCAACCTATCACATATTTCCTTTCGTACGTTTCTTCACAGCTTCGGTTTTCTCAGATTTTCAAAGAAGACCTGAGTGCCTTAAACAAGTTACTTTAAGAATTATTTCTGATGATCAGTTCTGATCATGCGATTTGTACTACATAAACCTTAAACTGCTTAGGGTGTGTTGTTACTTTCTCAAAGGAGTACTAAAATATACATTATCTGTTCATTACATATATGAAAGTCTCATAACTTGTGCTTAATTGATATTAAAACATTTATTTTAATTTCAACTTTTCTTTGTTGCAACGTTACGTGAGTTAAGAATTGTATGATCTTCGCATTTCATGCCAAACGGACTGAAGAGAAATGTAATTGCGATAAGAGTGCCCTTGCTTGCATCCTTATGTATTTAGACGTTTATGGAAAAACGTAACATAATATCAGACGACTAACCTAAAAAAGAGGCGGGTTAAGTGGAGTGTTCTGGCTAGTCATTTTTTCCCATTAGCTTGATACAATTATAAAATACGCTCAACGCAGTTCCTCGTAGCTTACGCTGTAACATAAAGTTTCAGTTGTCATGCTTGTCCAGGTTTAACTTCATCACAAACTGTGCTAATATTACTACTAGAAAATCGAAACTTCAATCACATGCGCATGCTTCCTTTATACTGCTTAGTATTAGTTTTAGTCGTGTTCCAAGTGGCTTAGACCACGATTAATGTGGAATAATTTTCATTTAAATGAAGTAATGATTTCATATCATGGTGCTCATGAAAGCAGCTTAAATTATTATTTTTTTTAAAAAAAACTTGAATAATTTATTCCGTCTGCTGCAACAACGAATGCTAATATTTCTGCTTCCATGGCACGCACATTAATACATTCACTGCATTGCGATATAAACAGGAACACATATTGCTTATGGTTCGTTCCCACGGCGCGTGGTAGGCATGACGCGCCTTTCATTTTCTACCGCCTGGTGGTGGGTCGAGGAGCGCCGTCTCTGCTAGCATATGCGGCAAAGATGAGAGGCGTTCCCTAGCATGCGCCGAGGACGCGCCGTGGGAACGGAGCTTAAGCGTACTATTAAGGTGCGTTCCCTCGGCGCGTGCTAGGGATCGCCTTTAATCTTTGTCGCATATGCTAGCAGAGACGGCGCTCCTCGACCCACCGCGTGACGGTAAAAGACGAAAGGTGCGTACTGTCACACCAAGCACCGAGAGAATGCAGCTTTACAGCGATCAGAGAATATGACGAAAACATCTACATTGAACGAACATAAATAAACAAAAAGCAACCAATAATTAATACGATGGTTTTAAAAAATGCATTTCAGTGTTCTGTCCGTTCATTTCTTCCCAGTTAACTCAATAGAACTGTCGTTGACTAAACCTCCTATTCTGCAGACACATCGGCAAAGGCCTAGAGCGTTGCGTTAATTTTACGGTCACTATAACGCAGTGACGTAATGACACAGCGATCAAGCTTAGTCTTTTATTAGTACTCATAGTTTCTTGTTTCAATGGCCACAGCCATATTGATAAATCTCTTGTGAATTAAACAATTAGACGAATATATTACTACGCCAGCATAAGTATACTTTGTTAGAGATTCATATTAAAATCTACGCAAGTCGTTTCATTTGCGAAATGAAGCCCTATACTTTAGAATATTTATAGATGCTTCTTAATAACAATACATGTAAGTTGATGGCTATCTGATTAGTCACCACATGTGAACACTTGTACATTGTGACGCTGCAAAACCAAATATATCGAAATTGGAAGTGAAAAAAACAGAGATACACCTGTCGCAGCAAATAAATGTTTGCAAGCCGTGATAATAAAAGACAAATAATGCAATACTTTTTAGTTGAAAACTGGGAATATTTTGAAATTTTTAGGAGGATATTGTTCAACATTTGTCTGCATAATGGAACCATTTACTCTAAATCTAAAGAGGGTAGAGAATTTCAATAAATGTGAAACTCAGCCAATTTACGTTTGCGATTTTTAATTACCATGCTGAATTATATTTTTAGCGTAGTGTAAATTTATTGATATATACATACTATTCAAAAAAAAAATCAAAAAAAATCGAAGTCTTAACTTCTTTTCACCGCTGCCAACTTATGACACCAGATACATATATTCAATGCGTAAAATACACAACTAAGGTAGTTTTATTCATAAAATAAACAGCATCATTCACAGAATTTTTTTGTAAATATCCAAAACAGAAAATTATGATTGTAATCTGTTGTTGACTGTTTCAAAAATGTATAAGAGAACAACATAAACTTTAAATTTGTGCTACTTGTAACAATTGTAGTATATATGTAGATTCTTTAGAAAAACCACAGGACGATTAGAGAGCGAATTATTAGACTGTGACGTATCTCTCAAAAGTGTAATGAATGCTGTTGGATGCTCTGTCTCAAATTATTTAAGTTATACATAAGGTTACCAATTTCATTATAAATTTACACGTTTACTACTTTCAAATATGCCCTCAGGCGGTAGTTCACGTTTCGACGGCATACTCCAACAGCAATCTTCAGTACATAGATGAGCGCACATATACAGTGCCCTCTTCGGCTGATAGCATCATTACTCTGATCAACGACTGCGACGATGACACGCTGACCAGGATAACACCTCAGTAAGTAGCTGCCGTAGGCATTAGACAAAGTAATATCAGATTATCATTTTCACTACCAGCATATAGTACGAGCGTATTATGTATGTCGGTTCGGGAGTACGGAGCTACTCTATTAGATGGCGCCACAGCTGTAGCGAGCAGGATGCCAGCGCCACAGCGAATAGAGAGTGATCTATGAGGGGCGACTTAAGGGCAGCACACATCGCACGGATCTCTTCATGCCTGACCATCGAGGCAACATCACTCCGCTATCTGTCATTGTGTATTGTGAGACTGAGTCTAATAAACCGGATCCTTGTATCAGCTGTGTTCTCGTAGTTACTCTCCACTGTCCGAGGGATATCCACAGCCTACCTTCGCTATTGAGCCATCTACCTCGAACCGGGAACTCCATTCATCCCCCCCCCCCCGACTCCTGATCTTTCCCGGATGGATTAGACATCAGAAGTGGGATTGCCCGCGGACTGAAGAGAACTCCGTGTGATGTGTGCTGCTCTTAAGTAGCCCCTCGTAGATCACCCTCTAGTCCTGTGGCACTGGCATCCTGCTCGCTACGTCTGTGGCGCTATCTAGTATAATAGCTCCGCTCTCCCGATCCGACATGTAAATTACGCTTGCAGTGAATTATTCACGGGAGTTCGGCCGTATAGCGTCGTAAAATGGCAAACGTTTCAACAACCGGCTCGTTTGTCTTCATCAGGTCTATTTCAGATATATAACAGTCTGTTTTGTGATTTAAAGTAATAATAGCTGATGAAGAAAACCGAGCCGGTTGTAGAATCGTTGACGTTTTACGACGCTATCCAGCTGAACTCCCGTGAAGAATTCACTGCAGTATACGCCGGGTAAGTCTCCGCTCTCAAATTAAATTACGCTTGTTCTGTTCCAGAATAATCGGAAAATACACTACTGTTTGTGAAAATTACAACACCAAGGAGGAGATGTATGATTACCATGAAATTTATTCCGCAGATTGGTGACACGACAATACACAAATGATTAGAATTGCAGAACAGTTCATGTACTTTGACGGTGAGATTTCAGTACGATATGTAGCAGACACCTGTAGCAATTAGAGCCTCTGAACGTCGCGTCGCGGCTTGGAATCAGAGAGAACGTGGGTATGCTGCTAGGGAACACACTGCCATGTAGTTTGTAGCCGCGTCCCCATGCCATCTTCAGTGGTTGCATAAGGATCAAAACAAACAAGTTTCACAACGACCACATTCCGGATATATTGTCGCGGTAGCTGATTTCTATATAGATGTTAGTATAGCGTTTAATAATAATGAAGGCGGAGTGCTTCCAAGCCAACGCAGTAGTGTGCAGATTACACCGCTCATATACGACACCAGGCTCAAGGCCGCTGATCTTGCGGTCCGTACTGTGGGAAACTCAGCCAACACGGCTAGTACACGGGGCTTACACACTATGAGCACGTGAACCACACGCGTGTTCATAGTGACAAACAGCCAATGAGAGGAAGGCTTTCCCCACCTTCCGGAATCGAGGGCGCCTCTTTGCGCGCACGATTCGCCCAGTCCGGGATGTGAAATTTCGTGGGGCAGACCTGTTACCATCCAATTAGGCCGTTTTAGGCATTTTTCCTATCATTCTCCCTCTGCTGGCTTGGAATGCATACTGCATTAATCGGATCCTATGGTCCATTATTCCAATATCGGGAAACACCGATTTCATGTACCAGCAACTTGTAACTGTACCACACGGCCGCTCTCACAATAAATCAAGTAGCCACAACTCTTCGTATCATTTCAAGGAGCCCCTACATCCTGATTTTATGCAAATTAAGTCTCTGTGCATGTACTTTTTCCTAGCCAGGAGCTTACAGATGCCGACTGGAAACCCGAAGTACCTCAGCCGACAGTAAGTAGACGCTAGGACGGACCCACAGTGGGTAAGTTCGGCTCTCGCTCGGTCATCACGCGACAATATTTGGTGGACGATGTGTCAGGCAAACGTGCAGACCAAGGAAGCAATGGTACCCGTCGTTCTTGGAAGAAGGCTTACACATCCCCCACCATATGTGGCTGACCACTGCAATGTGCAGGAGCGGCAGTGCCTAAAATCAAAATCTTCCCGCCATTCCCCCCCCCCCCCCCCGATAAAGAGGTTGCTGTTCATTTCCCTATTATGTAGCAGGCGAGATTGCCAATGGCACCCAATACTATCATACTTGGCGTTTATCCTCTATGCCACTCATCCTTGCCGTCTGCCCGATTGTGTTTATTAAGGTAACCTCTATACACGTGCGCGGGCCTTACTGTAGGGCAAGTTGATGCAGCATTTCGCCACTCAGCACGCCAGTGGTTGCGTTCACATGCTCACTGGAGCCTGAGGACGCAATGGCACGAGTGCAGGCGGCTTCGAGTGAACTGTGTGGACGAAGCTGCTCTATCGGTTACGGCCCTGCGGACAAGATGGCAGATTATCCGACGCTGTGGTTACATTGTGTGTTCCAGCACCCGCTCGTCGCTGTGTAGGACCCTCTTCTATCCACTGGTTCCAAACACGCATCTGTCGTAGCAGCGTACCCCGTGTGAGCCCAGTGTCAGGAAGACCAATAATTTTGCCTCCTTCGAACTCACTCACTTTCTCATATTTCGCCCTTTACCGTCGACGGTAAAGGGCGCAATTGCATACCGGCAATTCTTGCAAGTTTTCTCTTCTTTTTATGGCTCTGCACCGGTCACACAAAAGAGAGTGCTGCAGCAGCAAGATGAATACTATCTCTCTGCAATCTTAATCATTGATTTGGTTTTCGCTGTTCCATACATCCTCCGATTTCGGAGAGATTCAGATTATTCTTTCTGGGCGATACAATTTTCACAAACAGTAGTGCGTATATGCTGCTCTGACCTCATGAAGTGGTCCAACAATAACTGTTAATTCATCCATGAAGTTACGTTGTTGCTTCTTTGAAAGTCGGTCATCGAATCTCTGACTAGCTGCTAGAGTGTCTCTATGGAGGGGAAACATAGCTACCCGTTGGATGTTATTCACATGCCCATCAGGTCGCCACCCCGTAATTGCCTCATTAAAGTATAGTAAAGGGTTCGAAGTCAAAGAAAAATTTCCATGTGGCATAAGTGTTCAGGGAGAAAAAATCAGTATGCTACGATTTGCTGACGACATTGTCTTGCTAGCAGAAAGGGCTGAGGATATTGAGAAGTTACTGAATGTCATGAACAAAATACTGAAGGATGATTTTGGACTCAATATAAATCAAAACAAGACAAAAGTGATGAAATGTAGCAGAAATAATACCAATACTAGTAGATTAAATATAAAAATAGGATCGGATGCAATACAAGAAGCAAGTGAATTCTGTTACTTGGGAAGCTAAATTACAACCGATGGCCGAAGCAGGAATGATGTTAAAAGCAGAATAGCACTAGCAAAAAGAGCCTTCATGAAAAAGAGAAATATTTTAGTTTCAAATATTGATCTACGAATTAGAAAGAACTTTTTAAAACTCTATGTGTGGAGCACAGCACTTTATGGTAGTGAAACATGGACTTTAGGAATACCAGAAAGAAAAAAATTGAAGCATTTGAAATGTGGTGCTACAGAAGAATTCTGAAAATTAAGTGGACAGACAAAGTAAGAAATGAGTTAGTTTTGTAAATGATGGGCGAGGAAAGAAGTTTGTGGAAGAAGCTTGCAGAAAGAAGAGACAGGCTGGTAGGTCATATTTTGAGACATGCTGGCTTCGTTAATTTGCTGGTGGAGGGAACAGTCGAAGGTAAGAACTGTAGAGGAAGACAGAGGTTAGAATATTTGAGGACGTGAGTTGTAAGGGGTATATAGAGATGAAGAGGTTAGCACAGGATAGAAAGGGATGGAGGATTGCATCAAACCAATCGCAAGACTGATGAAAACAACAAAAAAAGGCTTCAAAGAGAATAGAAAGGGACACGCCCTATTCTGGCTGTGTGCTAAAAGTTATCCTTGTAGCATGTTGTGTCTTCAATGATTTACACTACTGAGAAAAACATTCCGAGTGAATATGTTAGCTTCTACCAGCTCAGTATATACGAATGCGCTGAAATAATACTCATGGCTATATTTTATTATTAAAACAGTAGTGAATCACAGTGAATATCAATTCAAGACTTAGATGCTGTTATAATAATTACAATATTTTTATGACTCAAGTGGATGTCTTAGGGTATTTAATATGTTGGATGACTCGATAAATGTTAATTGTATAGCGCTAACATTCCTGTTGTATTGAAGTAGGGTTTCCATGATATTTCCATAAGTAGATTTACAATGTGTGAAACTATTACTGTTAGTAAGATGTAAGATTACCTTGTGGTTATCAGCCAGCAATATTATTGTAACATACCCTAACCATCCCGCAGGTGATAATATTGCCAATTCAGACTTGACATGGGCAGATTACTGAAGCTAGAAACTTCTTATGCCTATCTCCTCCAGCCACCAATACCAAGAAGTCTTCAGATCACGGATGCATTTAAATAATTGTTTTGGATGATTATAGCATAGGTCCCCGTAAAAAAAAACTTGTGGCGTTTTTAGCAAGACATATTGGGTGGGGCAGGTAAATTACTCGACCAATGTTCAACAGAATGTCGCATATAGCCACTGAATACAATTGACTTTATACATAACCAGATGCTAAGTATAATTAATGAATTTGTTTCGTGTTTTTTGTGTCGTTTGCAGACTTATTGGAGACTGGCCCAACACGTACACCTACACGAAGGCCATCGCGGAAGGACTGGTGGCCGAGGCTGCTGCCCACTTGCCGGTGGTCATCGTTCGGCCTGCAGTTGGTACGCACTACAGACGACAACAAGGATGAACAGTAAACTGAAGTGTCACGCTGATTGCGGCACCTGATAAAATAATTAATTTTATTTATTACAATTTTGTTAATTAATATTTCATGAGAAGATGGGAGTGAATCAATGTTCAAGGCAGCGTTTAAATTTACGTTTATAAATGACAAGTAGAATTTACATTTACATTTATTTCACGCAATTACAAACAAACAAAAAAATGATAATGATTGAATTGATTGTGCCTAGGCTAAATTATGAGTTTCTTTCCAAAGGTCGTAATGGGTTAACTAAATTGGCGCCGTGGTGAGAACACATGCAATAGTTTATAGTGGTACTTGCCTTTGCAATGGTGATGGCTGATGACCCCGTGCTGGAATCAGTCCTCCATTCACGTGCGATGAGATGCTGGAATCGCAGATCCGTCAGCGAGCGCTCCTCCAAAACTCGACCTAGAGACGGCGGTCAGAGGATGCGAACCCACGCTCCTCCGCCACACACTATCTGCATAGACCGGATCGAACTAGAGTCGACCCTCCAAACACTGGTCGTCGGTACCACTCACGCGACACAATGAACAGTTTCGCGAACGTGAACTCGCGTTTAACACATCCGAGAGAAATACTTGAACATCTTCCCAGTGCAGGACAGTCCGCTCTCCAGGCTTAGTTTGTGCAGCAGATTCCGTGCGATACCCATTGTTAA
>JARYHS010006447.1:0-17001 GCA_031002005.1 Vandiemenella viatica
AGGCGAATGCTGGCAGGGTACCCAATCACCGCCTCATGAACTACACATTTCACCAACAAAAAATACCCTTGCCCGCTGAACATAGTTAAACTTTTCACAAACAGATGGTAACATTCCACTTCCCCCATTAGTACTTACTAGGTATAAAGTGTTTGCCATCAGCAAGCGTTATGCGGCAGTAAAACCGTAACTCCATAATTTGACCATGCATGAGTAAAGCTCCTGAAGGCAGCTTATTGGGTGATTGGTAACTCTCTGACCTCGCACTCGGGAATACGCCGGTTCGAATCCCCGTCCGGGCATCCAGATTTGGATTTTCCATGGTTTCCCCAAATCACTCCAGGCGAATGCCGGGATGATTCCTTCAAAATGTCATGGCCGAATTCCTTCACGTTCCTAGTTCCCAGTCCTTTCCTGCCGCTAATGACCTTGACGTCGACGAGGCGTAAAGCAATAAAAAAATGAAGGCAGCCGATCCCAAATTATCGGGAAAGGGTGGTGAAGAAGTAGTGGAAGAAGAATCGCTGATGAATACTGCAGAATGTCAGCCGAAAGCTAAGAAATCCAACAGGCGGCATTACCCTGAAATCCAAGGTAATTTCATACATTTTCGGATATTAAAATAATTAGTTCCTGGTGCTAGGTAGTAGATCAAATTTTCCTTACAATTAAAGCTAGGTTAAAGAGCCCACAATTAAGAGCATCGTTTGTGAGACAAAGCCTGTTAACCATCGACAAACTTTTCGCTGTGTGGGAAGATTATAACACTTGTTTACAACTGTGTTGAATCAACGACAACCTACCTCATATGTGACAGCCTGTGCCTTTCAAATGCGTACAGATTCCTGAAGATTGAAAGGCATATGTCACATATGTACTTCTGGTGCCCGACATCCAGGTGGGTTAATAAATGCAAAACAAGTTGAACCAAATCATTGCACCTTTCCAAACATATTCTACATATTATCCGATAGCGGCTGTGGGAGGGGGAAAGTTGATAGGGTTTCTTCCGAGGCTTCTTCTGAAACAAAAATAGAAAAAATATAGATTTAATTACTTTTATGATTGCAACAATAATGTGAAATTAAGAAGAACAATTCCATAAATAAAATACCAATTATCTTACTGACACGAGGAAACCATTTTAAATCATATTTAAAGTAACATCTATTCATTTAAGCTCGATTTTAATAATTGCAACCAAGAGAATAATTCCTACGATATAAGTAAATTTAAAAATAAAAATTCTGTATTCCAGGATTAATGATTATGAATTCAAATTGCTTAAATCCTGATGAGATCCCTAAAACAGCAGCAGCATTCTGCTTTGTTTTCAAATTATCAGTAATAGACGTAAAAATAATTGCTACCCGGGTTCATATTCAAACTAACCCATACTTTTCCTTTTTCTTTTCTTTATTTCACTAAGAAAATTCCTCTAATTTTGTCTAATGTCTACTTGGAATTACTGATGCTCCAGGTCTTACCAGCTTGGTTTTACTCCCGAACAGAGCATAGCTATTGCACACAACTATAGTAATGGATGCAAAACGTTCGGAAATTACTACCCTTGCCGGTAAAATCTGGGACCAACTTGTATCTTCTAGTCAAAACATAGAAGATTTTTCCAACTCACTATCTGCTTCAAGGGCGATTCTGGTAAACTGATTCTGAACAAAAACTAGAACTGTGAACACTTGGCCAAATAATTTAAAGTATTATGCAACTGTGGAGCACCATTGAATGAAATGTCCTTCCGAGAACCGCCATTTAATCTCAACTCCCCCAGACAAATAGGAAATAAAAGAGACCATGAAGAACCTCAGAAACAACCGTGCTTCCGCGAAAGATTGGATTGTGGCAGAACTTTCAAAATATTATACGGAAAAGTATTGCTATAGTTGGAGAAGCTCATCCAAGATATTTGACAGACAGGGAAAATCTCAGACGAATGGACGGGTTCTGCCATTAATCTAGTGCATAAAACAGGAGAAAAAAAATCACTCCTACCAGCAACATTCAAGATACTCTCCAAAGCTATCCAGAGTAGAATAGAGAATCCCAAAGAACAGCAATTAGGAGAATATCAAGCAGGATTCAGGAAAGGACGCTCATGTTTAGAGCAGATCTCTACCATAAAAGACGTTAGCAGCAGATAAAAATGTCAGTATGGCATTTGTGCATTTCAAAAAGGTATATGGCTCCAGCGACAAGGACACACTGATGAAAGTGACGGAAGAATTTGGAATCGATGAAAAAACAACTTCACTGATACAACAGACGTTAACCAACACACGATAACAAAACAAAGGAGAGATATCAAGAAAGGTATGAGGCGGGAAGATGGCCTTTTCAGTTGCATATTAGAGAAGGTGATGGCGAAGAGAAATGTACCAGCACAACATTACAATTGGGAAGAAAATTGGTCATCAGACGACTGGACTTAAGTTTAAATGTCTTGCTTTTGTGGCGACAAATTGTTCCACGCTGAAAACCTAGAGTTTGCCACCAAGCAGATAGAGGTCCTGAAAGAAACAGCATAGAAGGCCGGACTGCAAATACTCTTCGAGAATACAGAGTTCATGAACGTAGCTCTCAGACCTGGATAGTTGTTCAGTCTGCCAGTAAAGGCCCCTGCCAGGCAGACCTCACACACAACGCGCCTGCACGCCGGGATACATATACGACTCCAAACAGGCGCAGAGACATCAAAACAAACCAGGAAAACAAATAGAATCATCTAGAAGCTAAGTGGGACTATTTCTTACAGAGGTCGCCGTACTACCACACAACGGAATTCCTGCGCCAGGCCGCCTATATAAGCGTAGCCGGCCGCTCCACCGCCAGTTCCGGCCTGACCGCGGAACCAGCTTCAACTACAGAAGACCACCGGAAGTTCGCGAGAAGTAGAAGCCGTCTCTCTCTACCCCGGATCAGGACCAGGCTAAATTTCTCGACGGTCATCCGCTAACTGTACCACATTTGTTATTGTTTACCAGTGTTTTGTGTACATAGTAATAAACCTCAAGGAACCATTAAGTGTAGTTCACTTCAGTGGCGACAAGGTTGGGATAAGAACTCTCGACCATCATGGCTACGCCAGCAGCACCTACGGAATGGCAACAGTTCCTCCAAGGACTTCTACATCAGTTCTTCGAATCTCAGAGACAACTGATTGCGTAAGTCAGGAATCTCCGCCAACCCACGGCCCCGCCTCCGTTCCCAGCATTCAACGACGACGTCGAAGAATGGGAGACCTTCGAGAAGCGCATAAAACAACACTTCGCAATTCATCACATATCCAAAGAAGAAGACCAGCGTGCATATTTCCTTTCCTGGAACCAATCAAAGATGTATGTCTTGCTCACCAAACTTCAGCCACAAGACCCCGACACCCTCACCTTCACGACCATCTGTACGACACTGAATGCATACTACAGACGCCGGTACCATGTCGTCGCGGCCCGCGTCGAATTCTATCAATGCCGGAAGAAGCCCGATCAGACGTATCGCCAGTGGGCGGCCGAACTCCAAGGCCTTAGCAGAAAATGTAAGTTTCAAACTCGTTGTTCCCACGAATCCTACGCCGACGACATGGTGCGTGATCACATCATACAGGCTGCACCAGATGCCGCACTCCGGCATGACGCCCTCAAGTTAGAGGACCCATCCCTGGAGCAGTTCATCGAACTTGCCTACAAATTCGAAATATCTACGGCCGCAGATCGCCGCCTGGAGTCCTGGGCGGATGTGGCCGCAATCCGAACCGACGTAGAGGACACACAGGACGTCGCCGCCATCCAGAGCTCCCAGTCGCGCTCCTCCCGACACCACAACCGGGGACCGCTTCCTCAGAAGGACATCGAACCGGCCCGTTCCGGCAGGGGCACCAAGTCTCGGCAGCAGCAGCGGATCCCGCAGCGCCGACGCCGCAGCCCGCTCCGCCTACCCTCCTGCCCCGCCTGTTATTCAGCACATGAGAGGGAAAATTGTCCGGATCGTTGGGCTGAATGCTCACGTTGCGGCAAGGAAGGCACCTGGCGTCCGTCTGCCGCACCAACACCACCAATGCCAATCCCGGCTCTCGCCGCCCAGGGTCTTACCAAGACAGGTTGAGCGGCGCACCTATGGATATCAATCAGGTAGACACTTCCACAGCATCCAAACTTTTTATTGACGTTACGGTCAATGGCAAGCCCCTGCGCCTACAAGTCGACACAGGAGCAGCAGTCTCATTGCTTAATTATACTACTTATGTGCAAATTGGCTCGCCCCCCCCTCTCGCCGGCTCCCAAGCGCCTCCTGACATACAACAAACAGGAAATAGCACTCCTGGGACAGTTCACAGCAAACGTCATGTATAAGTCTGTACATCGTTCAGTCCCCTTTTTAGTAGTTAACAGTTCTCTCACAGCAGACTTATTTGGACTGGACGCTTTCCGCTTATTCGGATTTTCAATTGAGGATAACATACACCTCGTATCTCAGCATGTTCCTTTTCCTGAAGTGGACGCCCTTTGCACCGAGTTTCAGGACCTGTTCTCACCAGGCGTCGGCTGTGCAAAGGACTTCGAAGCATCACTCCAACTCCGGCCGGACGTACGGCCTCGATACTTCCGGGCACGCCAGGTACCCGTAGCGCTTCAACAACCACTTCAGGAAGAACTTCAACGTCTCCAAGACGAAGGGATCCTCCAGCCGGTGCGGTTCAGCCCCTGGGCCACGCCGTTGGTCATAGTTCAGAAGCCAGGACGCCGCTTACGTCTCTGTGGTGACTTTAAGACCACCGTCAACCCGCATCTGCTGGTAGACGACTATCCACTTCCGAGACCGGACGACCTCTTCCGTAAACTAGCAGGAGGTACCTACTTTACAAAAATTGACCTGGCAGAAGCATACCTTCAAATCCCTTTGGATATCCAGTCCCGACAATACACAGTCATCAACACTCCCTCTGGCCTCTTCCAACTCAACCGGCTCATGTTCGGCTTGGCCAGTGCTCCAGCGATTTTTCAACGGTATCTCGAACAACTTCTCCAGGATATTCCGGGATGCATCAACTATCTCGACGACATAGTCGTCACGGGACCCTCCGCTGCCGAACACATGACCAACCTCCGCCTACTCTTCCTTCGCCTCCGGGCAGCAGGATTGAAATGCAACCTTTCCAAGTGTCAATTCTTTCAACAATCCATTTCCTACCTGGGTCACATCATCGCTCAGGAAGGCATTTACCCAGCATTTTCCTATGTGGACGCTATTTCCAACTTACCTCGGCCTAAGGGTCTACATCAGTTGAAATCTTTTTTAGGCAAGATTTCATACTACAGAAAATTTATACCCTCAGCAGCACAAGTGGCAGCACCCCTGTACCACCTCTGTCGCAAGAATGTCCCGTTCCGTTGGACCCCAGCTTGCGAGACCACATCCAACACGGGTGGCAAACACGTTCCCCTCCACGCCATCATCAAGACCTCAAGTTCTACTACTCCATCCGCCACCAGCTCTCAGTAGTAGAGGGAGTGCTTCTCCGCACAGAACCAAATTCCACCCCGAGGGTCGTCGTTCCGAAATCCCTACAGCCGACAATCCTCCAAACTCTCCACCAAGGACACTGGGGAATTGCCCGCACCAAATCCCTTGCCAGACGTCATGTATTCTGGATCGGCCTTACCACGAATGTCACGGAGATGGTGCGGCGCTGTACCATCTGTGCCCAACAACTGCCCCGCCCCCCTCAAAAGTTCCTTTCCTGGCCGGCACCGTCCGGACCCTGGGAACGCATTCACCTCGACTTCGCTGGCCCATTCCTAGGCCACCAGTGGCTCCTAGTGACGGATGCCTTTTCCCACTTCCCATATGTCGTCCGTTGCTCCACAATCACCACAGAGGTCACCATTTCAGCCCTCACGAAGATCTTTTCCATCGAAGGATTACCATACGCCATCGTCACAGATAACGGACCGCAATTTCGAAGTCGGGAATTCCTATCCTTCTGTACCGCCAACAATATCCAACACCTCCTCACCCCGCCCTTCCACCCCCAATCTAATGGGGAGGCGGAACGGCTAGTCAGAACATTCAAAACCCAAATGACCAAATACACCACAAGTCACAAACTCGAAGAGGCATTGACACTCTTCCTCAGTTCCTATCGAACCAGTCCAGTGGGGGCCAAAAGCCCGGCGGAATTGCTGCATGGCCGCCAACCTCGCACTCTCCTCCATCTCCTCTTACCCCCGCCCAAAGTACAGGTACCTTCGGGCCCATTCCGTTTCACCCCGGGCTCCCTAGTCTGGGCCCGCGGGTTTGGCTCCCGGGCCGGTTGGCTTCCGGGGGTCATCCAGCGGCCCCGGGGCCGCCAACTGTTCGACGTCAGCCTGGATGGCCGGATAGTGCGACGCCATCGAAACCAACTACGATCTCCGCTACCCCACGGCACCGTCCCTCTTCCACCACGCCACGGCCATCCACTTCTTCCTCTCCTTCCCTGCCACCTCCACCACTCCTGCCATCTAACCGTTGCTCAAGGACAGTTACAGCGCCACCACCGACGCCACAACCTGTCGGTCGCTCCGACACCCTTCAGCCGCAGCCTCTCGACCACCTGCGGGGACCATCTTCTCCGGCCATCGACGCCGACGAACCGATGCCGTTAGCTCCACAAGTTCCTCCACCACAACCTGCAACACGACGCAGGTCGGCACGCATCGCCAGGGGAACAGCTCCGTACTCCCCCGGAGGTAGCCTTCATAGTCTGCTCCAGGGCGCCGCGGCAGACGACCTCGCAGACGACCTCGCAGACGTCGCAGACATCGCTTCTCCTCCCCCCCGGGAGGGAGGTATGTTCAGTCTGCCAGTAAAGGCCCCTGCCAGGCAGACCTCACACACAACGCGCCTGCACGCCGGGATACATATACGACTCCAAACAGGCGCAGAGGCATCAAAACAAACCAGGAAAACAAATAGAATCATCTAGAGGCTAAGTGGGACTATTTCTTACAGAGGTCACCGTACTACCACACAACGGAATTCCTGCGCCAGGCCGCCTATATAAGCGTAGCCGGCCGCTCCACCGCCAGTTCCGGCCTGACCGCGGAACCAGCTTCAAACTACAGAAGACCACCGGAAGTTCGCGAGAAGTAGAAGCCGTCTCTCTCTACCCCGGATCAGGACCAGGCTAAATTTCTCGACGGTCATCCGCTAACTGTACCACCTTTGTTATTGTTTACCAGTGTTTGTGTACATAGTAATAAACCTCAAGGAACCATTAAGTGTAGTTCACTTCAGTGGCGACAAGGTTGGGATAATAACTCTCGACCATCATGGCTACGCCAGCAGCACCTACGGAATGGCAACAGTTCCTCCAAGGACTTCTACATCAGTTCTTCGAATCTCAGAGACAACTGATTGCGGAAGTCAGGAATCTCCGCCAACCCACGGCCCCGCCTCCGTTCCCAGCATTCAACGACGACGTCGAAGAATGGGAGACCTACGAGAAGCGCATAAAACAACACTTCGCAATTCATCACATATCCAAAGAAGAAGACCAGCGTGCATATTTCCTTTCCTGGAACCAATCGAAGATGTATGTCTTGCTCACCAAACTTCAGCCACAAGACCCCGACACCCTCACCTTCACGACCATCTGTACGACACTGAATGCATACTACAGACGCCGGTACCATGTCGTCGCGGCCCGCGTCGAATTCTATCAATGCCGGAAGAAGCCCGATCAGACGTATCGCCAGTGGGCGGCCGAACTCCAAGGCCTTAGCAGAAAATGTATGTTTCAAACTCGTTGTTCCCACGAATCCTACGCCGACGACATGGTGCGTGATCACATCATACAGGCTGCACCAGATGCCGCACTCCGGCATGACGCCCTCAAGTTAGAGGACCCATCCCTGGAGCAGGTCATCGAACTTGCCTACAAGTTCGAAATATCTACGGCCGCAGATCGCCGCCTGGAGTCCTGGGCGGATGTGGCCGCAATCCGAACCGACGTAGAGGACACACAGGACGTTGCCGCCATCCAGAGCTCCCAGTCGCGCTCCTCCCGACACCACAACCGGGGACCGCTTCCTCAGAAGGACATCGAACCGGCCCGTTCCGGCAGGGGCACCAAGTCTCGGCAGCAGCAGCGGATCCCGCAGCGCCGACGCCGCAGCCCGCTCCGCCTACCCTCCTGCCCCGCCTGTTATTCAGCACATGAGAGGGAAAATTGTCCGGATCGTTGGGCTGAATGCTCACGTTGCGGCAAGGAAGGACAGCTGGCGTCCGTCTGCCGCACCAACACCACCAATGCCAATCCCGGCTCTCGCCGCCCAGGTTCTTACCAAGACAGGTTGAGCGGCGCACCTATGGATATCAATCAGGTAGACACTTCCACAGCATCCAAACTTTTTATTGACGTTACGGTCAATGGCAAGCCCCTGCGCCTACAAGTCGACACAGGAGCAGCAGTCTCATTGCTTAATTATACTACTTATGTGCAAATTGGCTCGCCCCCCCTCTCGCCGGCTCCCAAGCGCCTCCTGACATACAACAAACAGGAAATAGCACTCCTGGGACAATTCACAGCAAACGTCATGTATAAGTCTGTACATCGTTCAGTCCCCTTTTTAGTAGTTAACAGTTCTCTCACAGCAGACTTATTTGGACTGGACGCTTTCCGCTTATTCGGATTTTCAATTGAGGATAACATACACCTCGTATCTCAGCATGTTCCTTTTCCTGAAGTGGACGCTCTTTGCACCGAGTTTCAGGACCTGTTCTCACCAGGCGTCGGCTGTGCAAAGGACTTCGAAGCATCACTCCAACTCCGGCCGGACGTACGGCCTCGATACTTCCGGGCACGCCAGGTACCCGTAGCGCTTCAACAACCACTTCAGGAAGAACTTCAACGTCTCCAAGACGAAGGGATCCTCCAGCCGGTGCGGTTCAGCCCCTGGGCCACGCCGTTGGTCATAGTTCAGAAGCCAGGACGCCGCTTACGTCTCTGTGGTGACTTTAAGACCACCGTCAACCCGCATCTGCTGGTAGACGACTATCCACTTCCGAGACCGGACGACCTCTTCCGTAAACTAGCAGGAGGTACCTACTTTACAAAAATTGACCTGGCAGAAGCATACCTTCAAATCCCTTTGGATATCCAGTCCCGACAATACACAGTCATCAACACTCCCTCTGGCCTCTTCCAACTCAACCGGCTCATGTTCGGCTTGGCCAGTGCTCCAGCGATTTTTCAACGGTATCTCGAACAACTTCTCCAGGATATTCCGGGATGCATCAACTATCTCGACGACATAGTCGTCACGGGACCCTCCGCTGCCGAACACATGACCAACCTCCGCCTACTCTTCCTTCGCCTCCGGGCAGCAGGATTGAAATGCAACCTTTCCAAGTGTCAATTCTTTCAACAATCCATTTCCTACCTGGGTCACATCATCGCTCAGGAAGGCATTTACCCAGCATTTTCCTATGTGGACGCTATTTCCAACTTACCTCGGCCTAAGGGTCTACATCAGTTGAAATCTTTTTTAGGCAAGATTTCATACTACAGAAAATTTATACCCTCAGCAGCACAAGTGGCAGCACCCCTGTACCACCTCTGTCGCAAGAATGTCCCGTTCCGTTGGACCCCAGCTTGCGAGACCACATCCAACACGGGTGGCAAACACGTTCCCCTCCACGCCATCATCAAGACCTCAAGTTCTACTACTCCATCCGCCACCAGCTCTCAGTAGTAGAGGGAGTGCTTCTCCGCACAGAACCAAATTCCACCCCGAGGGTCGTCGTTCCGAAATCCCTACAGCCGACAATCCTCCAAACTCTCCACCAAGGACACTGGGGAATTGCCCGCACCAAATCCCTTGCCAGACGTCATGTATTCTGGATCGGCCTTACCACGAATGTCACGGAGATGGTGCGGCGCTGTACCATCTGTGCCCAACAACTGCCCCGCCCCCCTCAAAAGTTCCTTTCCTGGCCGGCACCGTCCGGACCCTGGGAACGCATTCACCTCGACTTCGCTGGCCCATTCCTAGGCCACCAGTGGCTCCTAGTGACGGATGCCTTTTCCCACTTCCCATATGTCGTCCGTTGCTCCACAATCACCACAGAGGTCACCATTTCAGCCCTCACGAAGATCTTTTCCATCGAAGGATTACCATACGCCATCGTCACAGATAACGGACCGCAATTTCGAAGTCGGGAATTCCTATCCTTCTGTACCGCCAACAATATCCAACACCTCCTCACCCCGCCCTTCCACCCCCAATCTAATGGGGAGGCGGAACGGCTAGTCAGAACATTCAAAACCCAAATGACCAAATACACCACAAGTCACAAACTCGAAGAGGCATTGACACTCTTCCTCAGTTCCTATCGAACCAGTCCAGTGGGGGCCAAAAGCCCGGCGGAATTGCTGCATGGCCGCCAACCTCGCACTCTCCTCCATCTCCTCTTACCCCCGCCCAAAGTACAGGTACCTTCGGGCCCATTCCGTTTCACCCCGGGCTCCCTAGTCTGGGCCCGCGGGTTTGGCTCCCGGGCCGGTTGGCTTCCGGGGGTCATCCAGCGGCCCCGGGGCCGCCAACTGTTCGACGTCAGCCTGGATGGCCGGATAGTTCGACGCCATCGAAACCAACTACATCTCCGCTACCCCACGGCACCGCCCTCTTCCACCACGCCACGGCCATCCACTTCTTCCTCTCCTTCCCTGCCACCTCCACCACTCCTGCCATCTAACCGTTGCTCAGGACAGTTACAGCGCCACCACCGACGCCACAACCTGTCGGTCGCTCCGACACCCTTCAGCCGCAGCCTCTCGACCACCTGCGGGGACCATCTTCAGCGCCCCCCGTACAGCCCCCGGCCATCGACGCCGACGAACCGATGCCGTTAGCTCCACAAGTACCTCCACCACAACCTGCACCACGACGCAGGTCGGCACGCATCGCCAGGGGAACAGCTCCGTACTCCCCCGGAGGTAGCCTTCATAGTCTGCTCCAGGGCGCCGCGGCAGACGACCTCGCAGACGTCGCAGACATCGCTTCCCCCTCCCCCCCCCGGGAGGGAGGTATGTTCAGTCTGCCAGTAAAGGCCCCTGCCAGGCAGACCTCACACACAACGCGCCTGCACGCCGGGATACATATACGACTCCAAACAGGCGCAGAGGCATCAAAACAAACCAGGAAAACAAATAGAATCATCTAGAGGCTAAGTGGGACTATTTCTTACAGAGGTCGCCGTACTACCACACAACGGAATTCCTGCGCCAGGCCGCCTATATAAGCGTAGCCGGCCGCTCCACCGCCAGTTCCGGCCTGACCGCGGAACCAGCTTCAACTACAGAAGACCACCGGAAGTTCGCGAGAAGTAGAAGCCGTCTCTCTCTACCCCGGATCAGGACCAGGCTAAATTTCTCGACGGTCATCCGCTAACTGTACCACCTTTGTTATTGTTTACCAGTGTTTGTGTACATAGTAATAAACCTCAAGGAACCATTAAGTGTAGTTCACTTCAGTGGCGACAAGGTTGGGATAATAACTCTCGACCATCATGGCTACGCCAGCAGCACCTACGGAATGGCAACAGTTCCTCCAAGGACTTCTACATCAGTTCTTCGAATCTCAGAGACAACTGATTGCGGAAGTCAGGAATCTCCGCCAACCCACGGCCCCGCCTCCGTTCCCAGCATTCAACGACGACGTCGAAGAATGGGAGACCTACGAGAAGCGCATAAAACAACACTTCGCAATTCATCACATATCCAAAGAAGAAGACCAGCGTGCATATTTCCTTTCCTGGAACCAATCGAAGATGTATGTCTTGCTCACCAAACTTCAGCCACAAGACCCCGACACCCTCACCTTCACGACCATCTGTACGACACTGAATGCATACTACAGACGCCGGTACCATGTCGTCGCGGCCCGCGTCGAATTCTATCAATGCCGGAAGAAGCCCGATCAGACGTATCGCCAGTGGGCGGCCGAACTCCAAGGCCTTAGCAGAAAATGTAAGTTTCAAACTCGTTGTTCCCACGAATCCTACGCCGACGACATGGTGCGTGATCACATCATACAGGCTGCACCAGATGCCGCACTCCGGCATGACGCCCTCAAGTTAGAGGACCCATCCCTGGAGCAGGTCATCGAACTTGCCTACAAATTCGAAATATCTACGGCCGCAGATCGCCGCCTGGAGTCCTGGGCGGATGTGGCCGCAATCCGAACCGACGTAGAGGACACACAGGACGTCGCCGCCATCCAGAGCTCCCAGTCGCGCTCCTCCCGACACCACAACCGGGGACCGCTTCCTCAGAAGGACATCGAACCGGCCCGTTCCGGCAGGGGCACCAAGTCTCGGCAGCAGCAGCGGATCCCGCAGCGCCGACGCCGCAGCCCGCTCCGCCTACCCTCCTGCCCCGCCTGTTATTCAGCACATGAGAGGGAAAATTGTCCGGATCGTTGGGCTGAATGCTCACGTTGCGGCAAGGAAGGACACCTGGCGTCCGTCTGCCGCACCAACACCACCAATGCCAATCCCGGCTCTCGCCGCCCAGGGTCTTACCAAGACAGGTTGAGCGGCGCACCTATGGATATCAATCAGGTAGACACTTCCACAGCATCCAAACTTTTTATTGACGTTACGGTCAATGGCAAGCCTCTGCGCCTACAAGTCGACACAGGAGCAGCAGTCTCATTGCTTAATTATACTACTTATGTGCAAATTGGCTCGCCCCCCCCTCTCGCCGGCCCCCAAGCGCCTCCTGACATACAACAAACAGGAAATAGCACTCCTGGGACAATTCACAGCAAACGTCATGTATAAGTCTGTACATCGTTCAGTCCCCTTTTTAGTAGTTAACAGTTCTCTCACAGCAGACTTATTTGGACTGGACGCTTTCCGCTTATTCGGATTTTCAATTGAGGATAACATACACCTCGTATCTCAGCATGTTCCTTTTCCTGAAGTGGACGCCCTTTGCACCGAGTTTCAGGACCTGTTCTCACCAGGCGTCGGCTGTGCAAAGGACTTCGAAGCATCACTCCAACTCCGGCCGGACGTACGGCCTCGATACTTCCGGGCACGCCAGGTACCCGTAGCGCTTCAACAACCACTTCAGGAAGAACTTCAACGTCTCCAAGACGAAGGGATCCTCCAGCCGGTGCGGTTCAGCCCCTGGGCCACGCCGTTGGTCATAGTTCAGAAGCCAGGACGCCGCTTACGTCTCTGTGGTGACTTTAAGACCACCGTCAACCCGCATCTGCTGGTAGACGACTATCCACTTCCGAGACCGGACGACCTCTTCCGTAAACTAGCAGGAGGTACCTACTTTACAAAAATTGACCTGGCAGAAGCATACCTTCAAATCCCTTTGGATATCCAGTCCCGACAATACACAGTCATCAACACTCCCTCTGGCCTCTTCCAACTCAACCGGCTCATGTTCGGCTTGGCCAGTGCTCCAGCGATTTTTCAACGGTATCTCGAACAACTTCTCCAGGATATTCCGGGATGCATCAACTATCTCGACGACATAGTCGTCACGGGACCCTCCGCTGCCGAACACATGACCAACCTCCGCCTACTCTTCCTCCGCCTCCGTGCAGCAGGATTGAAATGCAACCTTTCCAAGTGTCAATTTTTTCAACAATCCATTTCCTACCTGGGTCACATCATCGCTCAGGAAGGCATTTCCCCAGCATTTTCCTATGTGGACGCTATTTCCAACTTACCTCGGCCTCAGGATCTACATCAGTTGAAATCTTTTTTAGGCAAGATTTCATACTACAGAAAATTTATACCCTCAGCAGCACAAGTGGCAGCACCCCTGTACCACCTCTGTCGCAAGAATGTCCCGTTCCGTTGGACCCCAGCTTGCGAGACCGCATTCCACACCCTTAAACAGCAGCTCAAGTCCGCAGCATGCCTCATGCCATACACTCCAAACCTCCCCTTGATACTTGCCACAGATGCATCCGATTACGGTGTGGGGGCAGTTCTGTCTCATAAATTACCAGATGGCACGGAACGCCCCGTAGCTTACATCTCCAAAGCCCTATCGGCTGCCTCAGCTTAAATATTCTCAAATCGAGAAAGAGGCGCTAGCTATTGTTTTTGCCTGCTCCAAATTCTATTCCCTTTTATATGGGATTTCTTTTCATCTCATTACCGACCACAAGCCACTCCTATCACTATTTGATCCGTCCACACGTCTGCCTACCAAAACATCCCACCGCATCCAGCGTTGGGCACTATTCCTGTCCCAGTTCAGATATACCATGCATTTCCGTACCACCTCCAGGCATGCCAATGCAGACGCCTTATCCAGACTACCGCAGGGACCAGACCTTGCCTTCGACAATTCGGAACTTCTTGTGTTCCAGATCGACGATGACATACAAGAAGCACTGAAGACATTTCCAGTCACGGCCTCAAAAGTCGCTGCAGCCACAGGGGAGGACCCCCTCCTCCGTGTCATCCGACACCACATCCAACACGGGTGGCAAACACGTTCCCCTCCACGCCATCATCAAGACCTCCAGTTCTACTACTCCATCCGCCACCAGCTCTCAGTAGTAGAGGGAGTGCTTCTCCGCACAGAACCAAATTCCACCCCGAGGGTCGTCGTTCCGAGATCCCTACAACCGACAATCCTCCAAACTCTCCACCAAGGACACTGGGGAATTGCCCGCACCAAATCCCTTGCCAGACGCCATGTATTCTGGATCGGCCTTACCACGGATGTCACGAAGATGGTGCGGCGCTGTACCATCTGTGCCCGACAACTGCCCCGCCCCCCTCAAAAGTTCCTTTCCTGGCCGGCACCGTCCGGACCCTGGGAACGCATTCACCTCGACTTCGCTGGCCCATTCCTAGGCCACCAGTGGCTCCTAGTGACGGATGCCTTTTCCCACTTCCCATATGTCGTCCGTTGCTCCACAATCACCACAGAGGTCACCATTTCAGCCCTCACGAAGATCTTTTCCATCGAAGGATTACCATACGCCTATCGTCACAGATAACGGACCGCAATTTCGAAGTCGGGAATTCCTATCCTTCTGTACCGCCAACAATATCCAACACCTCCTCACCCCGCCCTTCCACCCCCAATCTAACGGGGAGGCGGAACGGCTAGTCAGAACATTCAAAACCCAAATGACCAAATACACCACAAGTCACAAACTCGAAGAGGCATTGACACTCTTCCTCAGTTCCTATCGAACCACTCCAGTGGGGGCTAAAAGCCCGGCGGAATTGCTGCATGGCCGCCAACCTCGCACTCTCCTCCATCTCCTCTTACCCCCGCCCAAAGTACAGGTACCTTCGGGCCCATTCCGTTTCACCCCGGGCTCCCTAGTCTGGGCCCGCGGGTTTGGCTCCCGGGCCGGTTGGCTTCCGGGGGTCATCCAGCGGCCCCGGGGCCGCCAACTGTTCGACGTCAGCCTGGATGGCCGGGTAGTGCGACGCCATCGAAACCAACTACGTCCCCGCTACCCCACGGCACCGTCCTCTTCCACCACGGCACGGCCATCCACTTCTTCCTCTCCTTCCCCGCCACCTCCACCACTCCTGCCGTCTAACCGTTGCTCAGGGACAGTTACAGCGCCACCACCGACGCCACAACCTGTCGGTCGCTCCGACACCCTTCAGCCGCAGCCTCTCGACCACCTGCGGGGACCATCTTCAGCGCCCCCCGTACAGCCCCCGGCCATCGACGCCGACGAACCGATGCCGTTAGCTCCACAGGTACCTCCATCCACAACCTGCACCACGACGCAGGTCGGCACGCATCGCCAGGGGAACAGCTCCGTACCCCCCCGGGGGTAGCCTTCATAGTCTGCTCCAGGGCGCCGCGGCAGACGACCTCGCAGACGTCGCAGACATCCCCCCCCCCCCCCCCGGAGGGAGGTATGTTCAGTCTGCCAGTAAAGGCCCCTGCCAGGCAGACCTCACACACAACGCGCCTGCACGCCGGGATACATATACGACTCCAAACAGGCGCAGAGACATCAAAACAAACCAGGAAAATAAATAGAATCATCTAGAGGCTAAGTGGGACCTTTTCTTACAGAGGTCGCCGTACTACCACACAACGGAATTCCTGCGCCAGGCCGCCTATATAAGCGTAGCCGACAGCTCCACCGCCAGTTCCGGCCTGACCGCGGAACCAGCGTCAACTACAGAAGACCACCGGAAGTTCGCGAGAAGTAGAAGCCGTCTCTCTCTACCCCGGATCAGGACCAGGCTAAATTTCTCGACGGTCATCTGATAACTGTACCCACATTTGTTTATGGTTTACCAGTTGTTTTGTGTACAGAGTAATAAACCTCAAGGAACCATTAAGTGTAGTTCACTTCAATGGTCTTGTAAAGCAAAATTAGCAAAAGACGCCCGCCAAGAATAAAGATAGAGGGGAAAAACGTAAAGTTGGTCCCTGAACTGCAGTATCTCGGCATCATCCTAGACAACAAGTGGTCCTTCCTACCACACCTGAGACACACACAACAAAAGCTCAAAACCGCAGCCGGCAGCCTCATGAGAGTCACCAGACGAGACTGGGGGCTAAAGAAGAAAATAGTGCACATGCTATACAAAGCCGTCTGCGCGTCTCTCCGGGTAGGATGAGTAGAAAACACACACGTAAAGCGGCTTGTTTTAAATATATGAAACGTCACTACCTAATGATGATGGGACGGGCTTGCCACACCGTCTCCAACTACACACTCCAAGTAATCACAGCTACCCTACCACTCGATCTAGAGGTGATCTACGTGGCAGGTTGCCACAGAATACGCGAAGGCCGTGGCGGGAACGTCGCGGTCTATCAAATAAACCGAATGGAACCAGAGCCGGGGACGCTGGCGGCAAGATGATGGATCCGAACCAAGAGAAAAGAACTGCGACAGGACATCTAATGGGAATGGCAAACAAGATGGGATCACGCACCATCAGGACGCGATACCTATTCTTGGATACCGACCACAA
>JARYHS010006449.1:0-20521 GCA_031002005.1 Vandiemenella viatica
GAGTGTTTTGAAAAACAAACTCCCATAATCATTGAAAAATTATGAATGGATTGTTCAAATAATCAAAGCAACATGAAAACATGAGCAAATTGAACGTTAATAAAAAAACACAAAAATATGCAAGCTACACAAAAATTTGAAAATAGCCAGAACAGTGTGTACTTTTAAAACCCAGTCATTGAGATATTATAATCGCTTTGATTAATTAAATCGAAGCCGAACGTTGGGCTAGCCAATTGTGGCGGTTTAGCGCGGGGGGAAGGTAAGGGTGAAAACCTTTTACTTCTTTTTATATAATTAAAGAAACCTTAGGCCGCTAATTTATTTGGTACTCAAATGGCGTACAGGCGAGGCTTATTTATCGTTAACATTGACACATTGAAATATGATAAAAAGAACTATGCAAAGCCTCTTCTTACAATTGCCAACACATATTAACAAATAAACAAAAGCATCAAAATACAACCACCTTTAAATTAATCTTGAAACAAACTCCCAATGTCAATTGGCAAGCAAGAAAGCTACACACTTGATTTGTTTAAATGAAAGCTCCCTTCACAATGATCGGGAAACCATAAATCAAACACAGTATTGTCATCAACTGTATTCAATCTCAAATGCCGGGCGCCAGGATAATTTATATTATCCACCAAGTGTGGCTTTAAGAAAGTCTGCCCCAGCTAGCTCAATATTTGGGGGTGCGAGAACTCCTAATCATTCAGTGGCCGTTACAGGGCTGTACTCAATGACCGAATAAAAGTACCACACTGCACTTGTAGGATGATTACCGTGACGGCGATGTATTTCCCGCGACGGCGGAAGTACTATAGCCCCTTGGCTATAGCGGACAAAGCACCACGTCCGTGCAAGCGTTAATGGATGCGTGCACAGTGACCTCACTGTACAACACGCTTATTAACCCTCAGGTTCGAAGCCAAGAGCGATCTCCAGCTTCGGCAGGTCCGCTCCTTCTCCTCTGAGGCTCGGAACCAAGTCCTCTCTCCAGCGTCCGCCGGAAAAAGCCTCCTCTTACACTCGTGGTGTACATGAAAAAAATACACCATCGTTACAAAATGCAAAGGAACGTCTCTGTCGATTGGTTCTGCCATTTTTAAGCTCCTCCCTTCGGCTTGTCACGATAGGCGAACCTTGTCTTCCTCGACTCGGGTGAACTCGGGATAGCCTCGGACATTTCCGTCACCTGTGACCTCCGAAATTCCCCGTTCGTAAAACTTGGGCTCGGGTAGTTTGTTCACCTTGGTTTACCGTTTCCCCGGAGCTAAGGGATTATACGCCTGACCGACTGCGTGAGAAGGGTAGCTGGTGTCCATTGTCCCTGGCCGCCGCCAGGCTGCCGCGACCTTCGGCGCGTCTGGCTCACGTGCCACACACACACTGACAACTCTTTCCGATAATTTCTCTCTATTCTTTTTATATATATAAATATGCAAAAATATATATATAAAAATGTACGGAATGACCCATTTTTGGTCATTCTGCTACAACGTGGGTTCGAATCGCAGTACGGCCGTCCTGATTTGGGTTTCCCATTGATTCCTCAAAACACTCGATGCAAAAACCGGGATGGTTCCTACAAAAGGATGAGGCCAAATTCCTCCCTGTTCATTGCTCCCAGTTCTTTTACCGCCCCTGATGACTTCGACGTCGACGAGGTAAACAGTTAGAAGCAAAAAAAAAAAGTTTGAAATATGGAACAACTGCAATAGTTTCTCGGACTTATTCTGAGCGAAAAAAATGATGTATCTTTGATGGAGCATTTAGAATTGTTATTTGAGAATCTGGAACCAGACCATTTATAACTTGTCTGAATTAATGGATGTACTTTCTAAAAGCTAAATTATTTCATGAAAATAAGTTACATGAAATAATTACTTGAGGAAATATCTACAGTAGAACTCCAACTATCCGAACTACGATTATCCGAATCGCTGATTATCAGAATCGATTTTTTAATTAAAACGAAAACGTACTGCGATTCAAAAAAATAATGATTGTGCCTACATATCGCATGAAACTTCTCACTGTCAAGCGGATGAGCGACTTTGCTGCTACAAAACAGATGAATACAGTCAAACAGCTTACTTTGACAGAGATGTTCAGCAAGTAATGACTTTTATTTATAGTATGGTACGTACATACTGTACTAACTAACGTACAGCACTTTTAACTGCCCTTAACGAGTAAAAGTGTTGCCTTTTCTTTCAATAAATTAAAAGTTCTTTTCCTTTAAATATAGTTTTTTCTCCCATTTTCAACATACATACAGTAAATAATTAAAATAGACCTTTTTTCGGAAAAAATCCAATTATCCGAATTTTCGATTATCCGGAAGGGGTCCGGTCCCAATCTATTCGGATAGTTGGAGTTCTATTGTACTATATTTTTCCTCAACTTCTGTTTTCAATTTTGTTATTTTAATGCTTTTATTCACAGAAGTAGTGATCATTGATCGAGTCGTAGGGATATTACTACTTTCATACATTCCATAGTTTACTTCTTTCGACAAATTTTATTAATTTAAAAGAACGTTGGAAGAATATTGTTCGAATCTTTCTTTTTCATTTCATCATGCAAATAATGTCCATCACGCAAAATGTATCTAAAAAAATACCAGATGCTACCTTTTTTTCCATACAATGGTGTACAAAATATTTCAGTTCCACGAAATATACACTTTTCCCCCTTTGA
Organism: Vandiemenella viatica; assembly: GCA_031002005.1. Lineage (NCBI taxonomy): Eukaryota > Metazoa > Arthropoda > Insecta > Orthoptera > Morabidae > Vandiemenella > Vandiemenella viatica. Next base: position 2,710 of record JARYHS010006449.1, read on the forward strand.
TACATAGGCCACTTTTACCATCTAAATAATTATCTGCTGGAGAGACAACTGTGTGTTGGTCTTTTAGATGTGTCACCAAACAGTAATCTGGGCATAACATACCTATCTCAGTTTTAGTCGAAGATATTTGTGTGAACCGTAACAATAACTAAAATCAATAAATGTAACTCTCGATTTCAACATTAAGATATGGGGCAAATCAAAAGTAATACTAATAGAATGGTCTTAATAGAATATCACGAAAAAGCCAGATGAATCTACTGGGAATGAAAAGTCAAGAGAGATGAACTACTAGTAATTTAATTACTGAGTTGACACAAATTGATGGCCACTAAGGAATAAACTCATCTTTCAAGTAGCTTTGCTTATTGTTTTGTAGCTAACAGTTACTTACTAAGGCTACCAAGCATTATTTAGGAGAATTATTAAGTAATGTAGGTTCTAAACCAAAAAATGATGCAAAATATAACTAGTTGCCCAAAATAAAAATAGTGTTTTCTTTACACGTGGTGTAAGTACTGTTCCAATACAAAAATATAACGTAAATACACAAAAATCAGATGAAGATACTCAACGCGACTTCGGAAAACAATGAAATAAGTAGATTCTTTAGAATATAAAACTACTTTTTTTTTTTTTTTTTTTTTTTTTAAATGGCATTTGGCTACGAGGGCATACAGCCAGCGCTATGTAATTTTGTAGTTTGTCAAGTATGTATTGGATCACTCAATGTATTATAGATTCTCCTTGGTATAGACGACACATGACAAACACAACACTTAATTAAAACCACCCATGCCCGAGGCCGGACTCGAACCGGCGACCCCTGCAACGCGAGGTAGCACGCTATCCCCTACGCTGCCAGGGTCGGCCAATATAAAACTTATTACGGATTCTCTGTGGAATAGCAATTCAGAAATAATTAAATAATTAATGCACTTGTGGAGCATATGACATATACTAAGTAATATGTAATATATAATTAAAGGACTGTGAAAGCGAAAATTAAAGCTTTTTAAATGGCAAGCACGTGGCACACCTTGTAGGTCCACCAACTGGCACAATTGTGGTGTCTGCTGGTTACATATTTTCCAGGGCTGTGGATATAAGCACCCACCAACATTTTGCATAAGTATCGAGGAGACAGATTTCTTCTTCGTTATAATAAGTTAACTCATCGTGAGAAGATACAGAGAAGTTTTCGGACGATAAAATTAAGTTCATTTTCATAAATAGCAACAGAATGTTCGTTTGGGCGAAATAGTACATCATTAAGCCTTCGTTTGGCTTGAATTTGCTTTGGATAAGTACTCATCCGTGTTACAACTACGGCTGTCAGTACAGAGATGACCTGCAGTTTATCCTGGAATCTGAACTACGGAAGCGTCCTGGTGCAATTCACTTTGCACAGGAAGCAGTGCCAGTTGTGAAGGTTGGATAAAAGATTTACTAAAATCTCCTCCGAGACATTTATTTGAAACGAAGACCTTACGATCTCCAACCATACGCCTTAACCACTGAACCACCAGGATGCCTAAACCCTAAGGCCGCGTTTACACGGTGCGAGTTGACTGGAACGAGTACTGTCTTGCTGCGCGCGCAGCACTGGATAGTCCAACTCTCCTCGTGTCAACAGGTACAAGACAGACAGATGACTGAGGATAGTGGACACAGTTCACGACCAACTTTAGCGTGCGAGTTCAATAATCAAGATGGCGACAGCTAACTAGTCACGTAAGTTGAGTGAAGCAGAGGCATTAAAATCTGCATGGAAGCGAGGAAAATCCGTGTAATTTTAAGAATAAAAATTATAAGAACAAGGATTTTAGAGACTCTGCTATCAAAAAATTGTTTCATAACGGTGTTATTTTTTATATATTGGCAAAAATATTTCACAACAGCTCTTCAAATTGAGATACAGTTAGTCTTAAATGATGTAACTCTACATTTTCACTTGCAACTTTATTTATTTTTTTAAAAAAAGGCACTGAGGCATTTAAATCATATCCTTTTAATATCCACTCTTTTAACCATTTTCTACGTTTTATGTTTTTATTCTTCATATCATTCAACATCATAATCAACAATTTAGCTGCGATGTTAATTCATTTCTGTAATATGTATATTTTCAACAAGATCACAATGCAGGACTAGAGAACTGTCCTGAAAGTGTACAGTGCACTAATTATTACTAACCTGCTAGTCCAATCTCTTACCCCCACCACCGACGGTCTGGCCAACTGTCGTTCCAGCCAACTCGCATCGTGTAAACGCGGCCTAAGAGAATATTTAATTGCACTAGTTAAAGTGTTTCTCAAACTTTTTATCTAGACGTACCTCTATAAAATTTTCCATGCAATGGCGAAACTCCTTCAGAAAAAAATGCATTTTATTTTAGCTCCACCACTTGCAACAATGGACAACAATGAGCAATAGTCACCATTGTGCTTGTTATACCTGGCATGAAATAGCCAGTCCGCCATTACGTAAATCTTGTCATGAACCCGCTACGATCAACTGACGAACCTCTAGGGCAGTGGTTCCCAACCTATGGGTCGCGACCCACTGGTGGGTCGCGGCGTGTGTTTTGGTGGGTCGCGGAACAATCGACGTTTTTTCATCTATTTAAAAAATATAACACGATATTTTACAAGTGAAATAATCATGAAAGCTATTAGCTTAAATTAAAACTTTGTGTGAAAAAAGTTTTTTTAAACAGACAGTTGGTATAATGCAATAACCTTGTTGTGAGCAATCGCGCAATCCTCTCCCGCCCCGTTCTAGAGCGGAGATGCGCGGCATACCATACTTATCTGATTGTCATTTTCTTGTTAATCCTTGAATCGAAACCAATGTCTTTGATCGAAACAATTTTTCTCTGCTTGTGAGAGTGAGTTGTTTGCGTTTTGTTTTGATTGAGGGTAGATTTAATGTGATTATGGAAAGTTTGTTGAGGAATGGATCGTGCCGTAAAAGAGAGTATGCAAATGGTGAGGAAACATCAATCTCCACGGCAAGTAATAAATAATAGGTTCGCAAATGTTACTGAACCAGAGTCAAGTATTTGTAATTATAATGCAGGTAGCGAGAAAAGCAAAAGACGTATCTGCGAATGTATAAACCGGATTATTTGAAATACAGGTTTGTGTTTTCGGGTACTAAAGAGGAGCCAGGAGCCAATACCCCAGTGCGTGATTTGTTGTGAAAATTTGTTCAATGAAAGCAAGAAGCAATCAAAACTTGAAAGACATTTGTCTACCAAGCATCCTGAGTACACGTATAAGCCTAATGAATTCTTTCAAAAAAAAAAAAAAAAAAAAAAAAAAAAAAAAAAAAAAAAAAAAAAAAGATATCATCTTTCTACCAAATCTACAATGGGAAAATCAGTGTCAGCCCAACAAACAAACTACCATATCGTCTTACCAATTATCCTTGTTAATAGCAAATCAGGAAAATGTCACTGATGTGCCAAGTCATATCTTGGTGGAAAACACCTACAAATCCCATTTTAGTGGTTGACTGGTAAATTTACCATTGTTTTTTCCTGTTTCCAGTCTTCCATATTTTCATATATTTGGGTGCTGTAGAACACAATGATAAACCTACCAATTAACTACTAAAATCTGGTCTGCAGGTGGTTTAAACCAAAAAGCGACTTGGTAGACCAGTTGCATTTTAATATGCTGATCGAGTTACTTCCAATCGTGGAATTTCAGCAGTCATCTTGATGAGGTGATGGTCTGTGCAGTCGTCTCCCGGTCTATAATTTGTTTGTTGTTTTATGTATTATGAATTCTTGTTTTGTTGATAGTACATCCTTTCTACGAAAATTTGCCTATTCGTAGGATAGGATAGTCGATAGCGTATCGAGGTCATACAACAGTCCCCATTCTGATATTAGACTCTCATATTAGGTGGGTCGCGAAATTTTTTCTTCTTCTTAAAACTGGGTCGTGTAGCAATAAAGGTTGGGAACCGCTGCTCTGGGGGTTGGCGTACCCCATTTTGAGAAACACTGTACCAGGATATTAAGAATGACTTGGCGGGTTGCGTAGTTCAGGCGCTAGAGAGAACTGGCTAAGAATTGAACAAGCGATGAACACATGGTCCGCAAGACCCAATCAGGCTGCTCCTGAATGACTAGAGGTCACTTAAACAATAAAAAATTTTAAGATGTATTCCCACCTTTGAAGCTGGTGTTGACATTAGGTCATGGCAAATCAAAAACCCGCTTACTGTTACAAGTGTTCGGAGTTAGATTCTGTATAAATTTAGTCCACTTTTAGGGTTCAGTAGTTTGTTAATCAACACTGAAGCCTTATAAAGTCACTCACTAGTCTGTCTCATAACTCCAGAAATAAGAACTGCATATTATTTCAGTGTTTACTACACTTCAAAGAGTTAGAACTGTGATAGTTTGAGAGCGAAATTGATTAAATGATTATACCGGGTTTAGTAGAGTGTTTTTGATAACCTTCGTAAAAATCAAAAAATCAAATGAAAACTATCAGGCGACTACTAAAACAAAAAAACAAAAAACAAAAAAAAATATCCGACAGTAAATGTCATTCATTATTCGATATAGAATTTCTTGACTTGGATAAAGAATATGCCGATCTCTCCTAGGCCCATTACATTTGATTTGTTTTTCACTTTTGTATAGCATTTGAAAAACAATTCCACAAAGCTAATCATACTCAATTTGTATATCACTAGCAGCTGATTTTTTATTTAAAACTGAATGCAAAATAATTTTTTTAGCGAATTAAGTTTAATACTGCGTACATAGGGGAGTAACTGGCACAAGGTCGGTTTTTTCTGTTGCAGGATCATTTTGGCCGAAAGACATTCTTCGTAATATGATAATTTAAACAATAATAATACATATCTCGCATATACGAGGGTAGGCTGAGAAGAAATGCACCCAAGCTAGTAAAACGCGAATGAAATGACCTTCAGAATCTCGTCCGGTAGAATGTGGAAGTAGCATTCCCCTTTTATATCCGTGTGCAGGTGTGAACTCGTTGAAATCATAAAGTGTATTCTGAAAAGCGGAAGTATGGAGACGTGTTCTAGTGCTTGGACAACACAAGTTAAACAGCGTGCGGTTTTCCAATTTTGAACTGCTGAAAAGTTGACTCCTACTGACATTCATTGAAAGGCTGTTTATGGTGACGATGCTGTTGACAGGTCTACTGTAAATTGATGGGCCGTAAAATTTCTTGATTGCGAGCCTGGTAAAGCCATAATTGTTGTTGAAAAACGCAGCGGACGTCCGATCACTCCCACAGACAATAAACATTGAGGTGTAGGCAGCTGTAAAATCCTGAATTCGAGAAAGTTCTGAAAATTTTTTCAGTGATGGAATAAAAAAAAAACTTGTTACACGTCGGGAGAACTGTGTTAGCCTTGACGGTGACTATGTTGAAAAATAAATATATGATTTTGAAGCTTATGAACTGAACATTAATTTACTTTTTGCCTGATTTGCTATTTGTTTTTATTTGTTTTCTTCTACTTTCCACTACTTTCAACTTCAGACAATCCGGCAGTGGATTTCCTGTGACAAAAATCATTCAAAGAAGGCAAAACCACTTACGTCGACGGGAAAAGAGTAAAAAGATCACAGGTTCATAATATGCCGCATTAGTGAATCAATTTTACGTCGAATTGTTGAAGATAGTACCCTGTCTGCCGAAGAAAAAGATTCTCTTTCACCAGGACAACGCGCCCGAACACGAGTCAGGAATTGCAATGGCTATTCTCCCGATTTCACCACTAGCGACTTGTTTCTCTTCAGAAACCTGAAAAATTGGCTCAGTGAAGACATCATAGCAGAAACAAGCTCGTATTTTGCAGATTTTGAAAAAAAAGAAGATTTTTTTCGAACGCGTAAAAAAAAAAATTTGGAGAAAAGCTGGGCTAACTGTATTGAACTGAGTCTATGGCCATAAATAAAGATGATTTTAAAAAACACATTTTTCTGAATTAAAAGTCATGGATTTATCGATCCACCCTCGGATAGGGAGATTGTAGATCTGAATGACGCAGAGAATATCAGTTACTGACAGTGTGGTTCGATGATTTAATCTTGCGAATGCAAAGTTCCGACTCGCGGATTATAAGGTGGACGACGGAGGCTCGCAAGACAAAAGGCCGTGCTAGGAGGCTGGGTACGTTTAGCAGTGCTTACCTCGCGTCTGGGTCTGTCGGGGTAATCCAGGAGCCAGGGAGAGGCCGGCCGCAGAGCCGCGCGTATTATTACAAAGCAATGCAAATCCCTCGGCGGCATTTGAATTTCAGAACGAGTCGGACGGGAGTGGAGGCCGGGCTGTATCGCTGAGTAAGTCGGAGGTCGCAGACATGTGCTCTACATGCATTAGGCAATCTGTCGGGAGCGACTGCACTCGCTCGCTTTAAGGCGCGCACGTCTTCTTTTTTCGCCGAGAGCGGCTCCGAATCTCAGCAGATCGGAACCTCCGCAGAGACCGAGATACCTGCTGCGGACGAAATTCAGCAGCCCGCAAGTGGAGATAAAGTCACACATACCCCAACCACTGTGCGCGGAAACAAAACTAGTTGTTTTCATTAATAAATAAATACAGATTATTTCTTCGTATTTTTACTTTCCGAACTCGTTTCGCTTCTTAATTAAAACATCTTTGGCGGATTTCCTGTTGGTTGTGTATATATTTTCCAATATTGTTGTGTTTTACATTTTGAATATTGAAGTTTTCATACAAATTATAATCTACTTACATGTTTTTTATATATTGCTCAATTTACCCACCGTTCTCAGCAGCAGCAGCAATAACAAGCAGAAAATGACCTTCAATCCAAGAAACAGACAGAAATCACTTGTATTCTTACAGAAACACAGTAATGAATTTGGAAGTGAAGTATTAAAAATCAATTACACATTGAGACAAACTCTTAATTTTATTTTTACTTATCGCTTTACGCCTCGTCGACGTCGAGATAATTAGAGGCGGGATGGTATTGGAGACAAGGAACGGGAAGGAATTCGGCCATGGCCATTTGATGGAAGCATCCTCGAACCCGCGTCGTCCGTTCACATATCACGCTCGGTCAAACTCTTAATATTTTGTAACCAAATAAGTATTAATGTTGCTATATGTCGGATCCCCGTATATGCACTGAAATAAAAGATAATACGACCTTAGACTTTTGATTTTTCTTTTAGTTCACAATTCTTATGGTACCAATCCTATAATATACAGCAGTACCTCACATCTACTACAAGAACCTCAGAAAACGCTCATTTACTTAATCTTTAGTCGGACGGCACTTCTTTTTTTTTCTTTTTTCTTACGCAGCTGGTAAAGAGTATGTAGCATTGTTAGTGTTGCAAATTGAAGAAAAAAAATTGTTTTTTTTTCAGATTTGTGAAAAAAACTTGAAAAAACCTAGCACCCTTGTTTTTTTCTATTTTTTTTTCTTCAGAAAACAATATATTTGATAAATTATAGTTTTATTTATGGAACTTTCATTTTACATGTGTGTTTTAAATCTTTCTAAATCATATAATGTCTTACATATTGATTCCTAAATGTATGTATATAGGTAATATAATTTTTTATTCATCCTCTATGTCAGTACCACATTCACTAGTATCAGTACTACCAACACTAGGTCGGTCGGAGTAGGAATTTTCTGTTTCTTCTTCTGTCTCCTCTTGATCCATAACTTCAGAAATAGTTACTTTTCTTTTACTGGTTGTATTGTGTGCAAAAGCTTTTGAAATTGTAATTTTAAATTGTGAGCAAAGTACACACTGTGCATAAAGACTGTATTATGGTCTTTTAAGTTTGAATTTAAATCTATTATCATACAAAATAGAAGCTATATTTGTTTCCAATTGTTGGTTTATGCCAACGATTGCAAGGAAATGATTAATAATTATTGACAATGACTCAGTATCACTATACGATGCGAGTTTAATAAGTATAAGAATATAAGTAATAAAAAGAGGCAAAAAACCGTATATAAATTTAAAATTACTAATTTTTTGAAAAGATCCGTAGATCTACAGATAAATTTGTAAGGCCTGGCAGCACTAGTTCAAATAGCGAATATCAATCCAAACAATGGGGAACGGGGATTCCTTCTCACGCAACCTAGCCCTTTCTGGAATCCCCCATTCGTAAAGGAAAACTTCAGTCAAAGTTGCCAATATTTTTGTCAATTTTCTTTTCTACTGAACCAGAAAAACATAGTAGATTTAAAAATTAAGATAAGTACTTAGTACAAACTCTAAAACAGTCATATTAAACGATAAATGCCTTGAAATTTTGAAATTTGGTAGTTATGAAAAAAAAACATGTTTTTTTCACAGTTTTTTTTTATTTTAGAATTTTTTTTTTTTTTTTTTACAACATTAAGCATTTTCCTATCCTCGTCGTGGAAAAGCCAAATTTTTGCCTGGTCATTGAAATACTCTTGGCTCTTTAAAAGTTGACTTATTGTTTGTACTCGTTTGTAGCGTTATATAGTACTAATATGGTATCTCAGTTTATAATTTTCTCCCAGCAGATCTTAATTATCATCGGGGAACAATAGTGTGCCACGACCTATATGTTAATAAACACTGTGTAACAGCACAGAGTGATTGCATGAATTTCGATATATGCGATATACGCAGGATCGATAGTTGCAATATATCCCAGCAGACAGAGTAGAGAGAGTCGTTGGACAGTAGCGGGAAGACGTGAAAAATGTATGGCCTGCGTGGTTTTATTATTGACTGCGTCTTGTGCTAATTAACGATATGTTGGTCGGAAGGAACATTAGAAAGAGTGATGAACAGTTTTAGTAGTGATGTGAACGGTTTTAGTGCAGTGCAAGAATAAACAAGGACGGTGGACAGCAAATACGAGTGTCGTAGTAGGATCGTCGGTAGTTACCAGAGACGTAGTCAGTTTCACCACTTATTTGGACTTGCAGTCTAAGGATTATCGAAGTCTGACTAAGCATTATAGATATCTGGTGGTTTGCAGTGGCTAGTTGTACCTGTGTGTACTTCAGTGTAATAAACAGTAAACTGAATCCATGAGATTTTGTTTAATTTATGTAGCTGTGGTTACGGGTAGTAGCCATAAGTAATTGATCTACAGTGATTACCCTTCGTATTTGGGATCAAAATACGGATACGTGGCGGCTGGTCAGACCTAACCTGAAGTACTGTAATTTGAAGAGTATGAGTGTAAAAATATAAACTGTAAATAAGCCCATACCGACGTAATTAGCAATACAAATGTAACAAACCTAGCGATATCTTATAGCGTTTAAAATTAAAAGAAATCAGAAACGTCAAGCTCTAATGAAGGTGATTTTGTCCGGTTATTTATTATTTAGATTCTGAGTGTGCATGTTGATGAAACTGGTTATCTTCTGTTTGGTCTGATGGAATCTAGCCACCTGTTTTCGTAATAATGGCGACGTGAGATATTAGAAGCAAGTTTAGTGTCAGGTGAGCATCGACATGTTATAGGTAGCAGGAGAAGGAAATAAAATGTGGCTCACCCAGGAAAAGGCGCGATACTTCTGAAGGAGCCTTTTTGTCCGAGATCCTTCCCAGCAAACTCGCATCCCACGGGAACCCGTTCGCCAGCGAGTAGTGACCTGTTTCGCGGCAGCTTCGCGTCGGACTGGCTTTTTGCGTCCCCAGTGTGTGCAGAGCAACACAGATATGATCTATCAGCCGAGGTGGAGGCGGCGGCTCACTCACCGTAATGCTTATTTCGACTTGAATAACGCGGAAACTTTACTCATATCAGAGTTGTCGCGTTATTGGTCCCGCGGGACCGGCCCTCAACTTGAACACGCAAAACAAAAACCACTTTGCCTTAATGCGGCGGCAGTCGCGTGCACACCCCCAGGACCAGACAGCGCAGACGTTACCAAACTCTTCTCCCGCGGCGCCCTGAAAGCACTCAGGAGGGGGGAATGCCCCGCGGGCGTCGTCTTCAGGACCGACGCTGCTCGCTCCAGAACACAGTCGTGCACTCGGCAGATTAAAGGACAGTGACGTGCGAGTCGTGTTACGGTAATGAAACACTTCTGTCGGCTCTAGAGGATCGCGCAGATTAACACCTTCTTTTTGAAGTGGCGAGAATGTGTTCGTGAATCGAAATGCCAAAGAGATCCAACCTAAGGATCTGCATTTTATCTCTGGGATATAAATCTAACCTCTAGAGGCAAACATGAAAATTTACTGACCATAAATATTGTGGCTGCACAAATACTTATGAGATAAATATAATAAATTCTACATTTTTTAAATGAGTTTTTCCTGTATGTTGAGAGTAACTGCTCAGTGGAAAACATTTCTAATTTTCATACTTTTAAATTATATCTACGCTCCAAATGGAATTGGGAAATTTTCTTTTGTATGTAAGGAAGATGAGTATTAGAATGAATTACCAACGGAACTTACAGGGTGTCCAGAAAAGGACTCCCTGATTTCAAAATTAAATATCTCGAAAACAAAGATCGATAGAGGAATGCAGTAAACGGTATATTTATCGTGACAGCTGTAAGAAGTGTATACAGCAATGTGAAATATAGTTACAAAAACTGCTAACAGATGGCGCTGTACGCTGCACAGCTCATATCAGCATACATAAGTGAAATAATCGTATGAAAACAATCTTTGCAAACAATCACATCACAATGTTTTCAAAATGTTCACCATTGGCACTACAGAGGTGGCGCAAACGAACAATGAAATTCGCCATCACATTTCGTAGTGTCTCGACCGAAATGGATTCACATGCCCAAGAGATCGCCGATTCCAGCTCGTCCAGCGTGGCGGGATGCTTCGGGTAGACCATGTCTTTCACTGTGCCCCACAAAAAAAGTCACAGGGAGTCACATCCGGCGAATATGGAGGCCAATCCATGCCTGCACCAGTAAATTCGGGATATCCCAAAGCAATGACTCGATTCCCGAAGTATTCCTCAAACTGCTGTATACACTTCTTACAGCTGTCACGATAAACATACCGTTTACTGCATTCCTTTATCGATCTTTGTTTTCGAGATATTTAATTTTGAAATCAGGGAGTCCTTTTCTGGACACCCTGCATGAACAACGGAGATGAGGAGCGGGGATTTCACTAAGTAATATTTTTTCTCAGTATCCCTGTGACGGTCACCGTGTAGTATATCTCTTTAATATGGTATTATTAAATTCTGCTGCTGATCCATCAATGCAGTTTTAAACTGTCATCAGGTACTAAATACTTTCAGTATAACATTCCTCTTTATTCACGAAAACATCTTGATGCTACCGAAAAATTACCAAATATACTAGAAGAGCAAAAGTAACTCGGTTAGGAAATTGCATTGAAAGAATTTCAGTTAAAAAGCAGTAATTGGAAGAAAGGTGGATAGTGTAACCTCTCCTTCTCACATTGACAGTAAAACTAATTACTGTGTGAGGCTATTATATTTGGGAGGTTGTATCCTGTTTTGTACGCTCAGAAGGGCGTACTGGAAGGATTAGCTCCAAAAATGTTAACTAATAACGTAACAATTCGGTTCCAAGAAAATCTTTGCTTGAAACCCGGCCCGTAATGCTAAGCGCAACGATTTTAATGAGTTTTTTATTTTATAAGTCTGTCAACTACTAAATGAAAAACAATATTACATAAGTATACTTCACTTTTAATCTCACCACTTAACACATTCCGTTTCTAAAATTACACCACAGCCGCAGCAAGACTTTTTGTGCGTGCTTCTGCACGTATTTCTCCTTCTCTCTAAAGACAATAATACTTCCTCTCTCTGACTCTCCAAAGACAACAACACTAATCCTACTTAAACCTAAGAACTTTTTTTTTTTTTTTTTTTTTTTTTCTTACAGAGTATTGGAGGCTTCAAATCGTCAGTTCTGTGTCTTGAAGGAAGCGAACTATTGCCTTGTAGATTTGGACATTTTTTGATTGAAGAATTGTGGTAACACTCGCAGGGAATTTGACTGAAAGCTGTTCGAGGCACCTGTAGAAACGTTTTCGTTGTGATTGAAACCGTGAACAGGAGAGAATGATGTGATTGAGGTCTGAAATTTCTTGGTCTAAGGTGCATATAGGTCTTTCTATTATATGAAGGCGGCATAAGTGGTGAGGATAACAACCATGTCCTAGCCTCATTCTAATGATTGTTGTTGCGTGTCTTCTTGCAATATTGTGCTCTGCGAACCAGGGTGTCTTCGGTATTGTAGGTTGTACTGCTGAGTAGTGTTTTCCTCTTAGTAGCTGCGTCCGGGACCAGTCTTCATTCCAACTGAGGTATGCCTTCCTAGAGACTAGTGGGATGAAATCCCTCCAAGGTAGCTGAATGCCTGCAAAATGCCCTTCGTTGATGCTCTGTTTCGCTAGCTGGTCGACGATTTCATTGTGCATTATTCCTATATGACCTTTAATCCAGAGAAAATGTACTTGTATGCCAACTGAAGAAGCTTCTGAAGCTAATCTTATTATTTCATACAGGTATTGATGCATTTTGTTACTCCATACTGGGTTCTGTAATTTCTGGAGAGCGCTCTTAGCGTCAGTAAGTATTAAGATCCTTGGAAAGTGCTTGTCTAGTCCGTACTTGATAGCTGCGCACATGGCTATAGTTTCCACTGTGTAAATTGACGTCTCTGCAGGTAGTAATGTTTGTCCGTACTCGTTAGTATGTGGGCAATAATAAGCGTATCCTGCACCTTCCGTAGTTTTAGAGCCGTCGCTGTAAATATGGATGTAGTTGGGCCAAGTTTTGTTCAAGAAGTGTGAAATTGCTGTATTGATGTTGTTACTCCGGATGATATTTTCTGGTAGATAATATATTTGTAGTTTCAGGAACTGAAATTCGTATGGATACAGGAAGCCTGGAATAATGCGGCTTTTTAATACGAGTGGTTTAATCTTTTCATATTCCTTGTATCCTTTTGATAGTAGAGGCCCTTTTTTCGCTGGTGGTGGTCCGTTCATTGTGAGTATTCTGTTCATTACTGACAGCTTCTTTAGTAAAGGATGTTCCTTTATAGCAAAGATGCGAATGAGGTATTTGTTTGTAAGAAGTTCCCGGCGTATAGAAAGGGGCATTTCCGTTGCTTCTATCAGAAGAGCATTGGTAGGACTAGACCTAATTGCTCCTAGGCATAATCTTATGGCCCTATGTTGAGCCCTGTCCAGTTTTTCCAAGACGTATTTTGGCGCGTTTCCGAACAGGGTGCTTCCATAATCTATTACTGGACGGATTAAGGATCGGTACAAGATTAGTAGAGTAGAAGGATCTGCTCCCCACCATGTTCCTGTGATGGATCGGAGTATGTTCAGCGCTTTTCCAACCTTCTGTAATATATAGTTTATATGGCGGCTCCATGTTAGTTTGCTGTCCAGATATAGGCCCAGAAGTTTAGCCGACGCTTCTATTGGGAAGGTATATGGTCCCAGCCGTATGGTGCGTTCTCCGAATGTGCAGCGCTTCCTTGTGAACACCACGACAGTTGATTTAGGTGCTGAGAGTGTAAGTCCACACTCAGATGTCCATACAGATAAAGTTATTGCAGCATCCGATAGCCATTGATAGGTTAAATACAAGGAGGGAGACATGGTATATATGCATATATCATCAGCGTACTGTAATACTTTTATATGCGTGCTAAAGATTTTTTCCAGATTGGCGGCATATATGGCATATAATAGCGGACTGAGGATTGATCCTTGGGGTAGGCCCTTCGATAGTGTTCTAGGTCCGAAAAAGGTATTATCTTGCTTTCGTATATATATGGTACGTTGACGAACCAGATTGTAGATATTTTGGCAGTACTGCGCTGGGATGCCAATTTCTTTTAGCTTATTGAGCAGTACTGTTGGCACCACATTGTCATAGGCTCCTGAAATATCTAGGAATATGGCTGTTAAGTATCCCTTTTGAGTGAATACCTTCTCTATATCTGCAGTTAGAAGACTGAGGTTGTCTGTCGTACTATGTGCCTTCCTGAATCCAAACTGAGTTCTGGGTAATAGATTATTGTGTTCCAGCCACCACTCTAATCGTTGTTTCACTAGTCGTTCAAATGTTTTGGCGATGCAAGAAGACAAAGTTATCGGTCGGTAGGACTTGGCATCGTTAGGGTTTTTCCCCTGCTTTGGGATGGGTACGATGATTGTGTGTAGTCCGATCTTCAGGAAAATTTCCTGTAATCCAAATTTCGTTGAAAAGTTGAAGGAGAAGTTGTTTTGCGTTACTTGGCAAATTAGCGAGCATGCTGTAGTGAATTCCGTCGATCCCTGGAGCTGTGTTTGATGCTTTTTTGAGGGCTCTTTCTAGCTCGTTTTGTCTGAAGGGCCGCATGAGATACGTCTGATTCTCACCTGTAGAAGTCGATTGTAACGGCTCAGGTGGAGAAGCTACCGATGGCGTGGCACAATGTCGGCGAATTCTTCAGTCCAACAATGGACACAGCGAGTGGGTACACACTTCTTTTTGAATTTATTTATGGTTGACCATATCTTTGAGAGCGGCGTGTCTTTGGAAAGTTTGCTGCAAAAGGCTTTCCAGCTTTGTTTCTTCTGGTGTTTCAGTGTCCTCTTCGTTTCTGCATCTACTTTTTTGTAGCCTACAAAATTTTCCCAGTTGGAAACTGTTTATAGTATTTCAGCGCTAGTTTCTTTTTGCGATCATCCTTCCACATTCTGGGCTCCACCATGGTACTGTTATTCCTCGCGGACGAGTTATAGTCTTCTTTTGTGGGATAGATTGGCTAGCTGCATAGTTGATTTTATTTATGAAAGCGTTATACTTTTCAGCTATAGGGAGCGTATTTGAATACCGTAGGTAGTCCTTTCCATAATTCGTCTATAGTTATTCCAGTTTGCTTGATTTAATTTCCATTTGGAATAAGGTTTGTATGGAGGGAGATTGATTGGATTATTGGTCGTGATTTCTATTGGGAAATGGTTGGATCCCATTGTGGAAGGGAGGACCCGCCAACGGAACTCCGAGGAAAGCGATGCTGAGCACAGGAAAATATCTATGATGGCGGATTTCCGTTGTTCTGGCAGGGGAAGTATTGTTGCAGATCCGTCGTTTAAGATAAATAGTTCATATTCTTCTATTAATTCCAAGAGTGTGCTTCCGTAAACGTCTGATATTTCACACCCCCATGTCGTATTGTGTGCATTAAAGTCGCCACAGATTAGTAACGGTTGCTCCAACTGTTGCATGAAATAGCGCCATTCCTGCTCTGTGATGACATTCCTGGGTGGGCAGTACAGGGATACTATGGTGACTTCCTGTCGGCTTATCAGCGCTCTAACGGCGATTGCTTGAAAAGATTTTATATGGGCGTGATCTCTATCGATCGCTGTATGTGGAATTAAGGTTTAATTACAATTGCAAACTCCTCCCCAGCCATCTTCACGATCATTGCGATACACGGTGTATGTTGGAAATGAAATGTTCCTTCCTGTCTTCAGCCATGTTTCTGATAGGGTAGCGATGGATATGTTCATCGTACTTAATGCTCTCTGAAATGACTCTCGGTTGGCAGCGAGAGAACGCGAGTTCCATTGTAAAATTGTATGCGCCATAGCACTCGGTTAAGGTGGGTAGTTGTTATGGGTTCTTTACTTGTTCCCTACTAAGCTGGTAAGAAGACGGCGGAGCGATCGAGATGGAGAGTATCAGATGGAGATGATTGGAATTCATGTATCATCTGCAAATCATTTGCAATATTTGCTCTATGAGCACTGCGTTTTCTGCTGAAGGAGCCTTCTCTTTGTCCTGGAGTTGCGGATGATAAGGATTCTGTATGATGGGTGATGTAGGTAAATGCTGTGGTATATACATTCTCTGATGGACATGAGGATAATGGGACGTTTTTGAGTTTGGAGTTGCTGGCCTTTGTTTGTTGCGGCCCGTGGCAGTGGGAGTGTGAAGCAGTTGATTTATAGTGGATGCTTTTGATTGGTGACGTATCTCTTGTTCTTGATAAATGGGGATAATAGGGTTGTTTGGTGAGGCTGAACTCGGAAGCGACGATGTAGGCTGTGGGAGCGGGGGAATTGGTTTTCATCATGATAGGACGGCGCGACGTAGGCTGCTTTTGAATACATCTGTCTGTGGGCGGATGTCCAACTCGTCATTGGTGAAGCTTTGTTGTAAACCACGGCCTCGCGTGCTTTTTGTTGTTGTATGTATACTGGGCATAGTCTATCATTGGATAGATGTGGGCCCTGACAGTGAACACATCGCGAATCAGCTGTGCTAGTGCATGACTCCATCGAATGAGGGCCTCCACATTTATTACAACGAGTGGCACTGCGGCACTGTGTCATGCGATGTCCAAAACGTAAGCAATTGGCACAGATTAGTATTTGTGGAACATGAGGCTCTACTGAACACCGTGTTCCGAAAATTGCTATATGATCTGGTAAGGATTGAGATCTGAAGGTAATCATGCATACTGGTATTGGAATCCTTCTCTCGTTGTTTTGGTAAGTGCTCCTCTTAGTGAACCGTTTCACGGATATCACTGGATAAGGGCTTTCTATAGCTTGTTGGATTTCTTCTTCTGAAAGGGTGACGTCTACATCCCTAACAATCCCTTGTTTATTTATTAAAAAATTTGGTATATATGCTTCAAGATTCCTGTCTTTGAACACTGTGGACTGTACTAACATGTTGGCTGAAGCTGCAGACTTAGTTTCGATTTTTAATCTGTTTCTGCCTGCTGTTATAATATTAATGATGTCTCGTTTATATGCAGGATTGCGTGTGTAGAGAATTTTGCCTATTGACATGGGATGTAGTCTTCCGATATTTTTATCTACACTTTCTACGAAAATGTAGTATGGACCGCTATCTGTAGGGCTGTATCTGTTGTTTTTGCTTCTGTAAGTTAGCGCTATCGAATCAGAGGACTTGAGGTTGGGATTATGTTGGTCTAATACTGTAGATGGAGATGTGTTAATCTCGATGGGCCTTGCTATATCAAGCATATCTACTTCTTCTGTTTGTTGAGAAACTACCTTTGGCTGACCTATTTCTGGTCTCTGAACACATCTACGTTTTACTGGTTGATTCAACTCACCAGTGATTGTGGGATTGTCACCTCTCCGAACCGTGGGATGTATGGCTGCGTCTGGAGGTGAGTGCAGGCCCTGTGGTGGAACGCCTCCCGCCTCGATTTCCATCTCCGTAAGCCTCCGCTGTTGATGCTGCTGTTGTTGTTGCTGCTGCTGTTGATGCTGCTGCTGTTGATACTGCTGCTGTTGATTCTGCTGTAGTTGATGCTGCTTCTCTTGATGCTGCTGCTGATGTTGTTGCTGCTCTTCTTCTTCGCTGTGAAGATCTACGTCAACAGCCGCATTTTCATAATAGTGGCGTAAAACTGCGCTGGCTGAAGACATCTGTCCATCACTGTCTGCCATAGTGTTCCGAGACTGTGTCTCTGGAACACTACGGAGGTAACTCTGTATTTGAACTGCTGTAATTTATCACTTAAGGAAAACTTGAGAGAGAGAAAAAAAACTGATATTGCTACGAAAGGATTCTAATATATATATAAAAACTGTATTTTAAGTCACGAAACTCAATGAAAGCAGTTGCTATCGTAAACAACCAGAGATGCTCAATGAAACCTAAGAACTTACAACTACCCCAGTACAATATTAAAAACGTCTGTGGAACTCGTTATATTACAATCTCAGAGTATTTACATTTTTTATTAATTACTAATTATTAATTAATACGAAAGATATAAATAATAATATATATATACATTGATTGGAGATTAA
>JARYHS010006451.1:0-20515 GCA_031002005.1 Vandiemenella viatica
AGAGTTTCCTCATCATCGGCGTCTAGGAAGCTGACACCTGTACCGTATTCGGAGCCTAAGGTTTCGCCTCTCGTGTGATTGGACAGTTTCCTGACTTTGAGTCTTGCAGAGCCTCACTCTACGGAACTCGTGTGTGGAGATTCTCTAGAATGGTGCTGGGGCTGTCTTAGAAATCGAATGATGGAATTGGGAAAACAAAGATGGCAGAAACTACAATAGATGAAGTCGAGAGCGGTAGAAGTAATGGCCGAGAATGTTTGGTGGAGAGAAATTTGGCCGTGGCTCCGGAGAAGTGCGTAGGGGATGAAGGAGGGAGGGTTGGGAGCACCTGCCGTACCGGTCTGGTCTCCACCCCTCACAGGGGCTGCACGGACAGCGTAGTGTAACGTAACAACGGCGGTACACGTACCAGGGATGCTATGTCGGGCCGAGAACACTCGACAGCGGTGACAATCACAACGTATACAGAACAGAGAAAAAGTTCATAAATCAAAATAGACCATATATACAGACAGGCATTCATACATAAAACAGACAAAATTAAATACTCGAAACAGCATAAAATTTCAGTAAAACACAACAACTATAATTACAGTCTTTTAATTAACCGCATTTTATGAAATCATATTTCATTTAAATACTCAATCACACGAAAAATACACAGATCCACAATTAATGAAGTGAGGTCTATCACAGTAGGTTCCCAACCTTTTCCACCCAACGCTTTCTTAAAAAAAATATTGTAATAAAGAATGTAACTTATAGGGCACCACTTTGTTTGGTCGTTGCTCACATTTTCAAACAGAGATTATATAACATATTATTATTTGCATTTGGACCCTGTCTGATCACGCAAAGCCTTAACGATTTAGTTTTCTGAGTTTTCCATACAGCTCTCATTTTTTCTCCGTGGATTCTCTTCCTTTCTTCAGTCCACTTCGTCCCTGGTCTCTTAGTGGCTTCATTCTCCGGTGGTACTTTCCCTTTGTTAATTTTTTGTCTGTACGTTTGTTTGTCTATGATTTGTGATGAGTTAATGTGGATTTTTTTGATCTCTGGACCCAGGGCATAGTTTTTAGCTGTTCTATGTACGTCACAATTTTATGAATGAGTCTTGTTGCTGGGAATCTGTAATATGTCCATAAAATCTTAATCTTCGTTTCCTGTTGTCTGCCGCGAGGTTTGACAGTGTTTCTGTTGCTTTTCCAGATTTAAGCCTGTATCCGTCATCTGTTTTTTCTGGGTCAAGGATCTTTCTTCAAATTCCTTTCTAGGTCACCTTTCCTGTGTAGTGTTAAAGTTTCGCTGGCGTGCAGGGCTTCAGGTTTGATAACTGTGTTGTAATGCCTGACTTTTGTATATATGGATAAACATTTTTTATTATACATACATGTTGTAGATTCTACCGTAGACTCTCCTAAGTTTCTGCATGGGAACTTTCTGTGCTATTTTCTCTCCTCCTGTGGGTTCGATGATTTCTCCCAGATAGTTGAAGTTGGGGACTGTCTCAATTTGTCGATATTATTATTATTATCTCCGTGTGGAGTGTCGGCAGTGCTGCCCTCTGCCAGCGACCCGTGTAACTGTGTTGTGTGTGTAGACCTCGTCGATCCAGCGTGGTCGCGCCACCCATACCTCACGCCACAGGAGTCTCATGGTGTTTCGAGCCTCCCCCCCCCTCTCCTTGTCACAGGTGGTCACTCTTGTGAGCCCCCTCCCCCCATCCCTGGTGTGACGTCACATATTTTTCAATTTTATATTTAGAAATTATTAAATAAAACAACTTCTAAAATTGTTTATATATTTCTATTTAAAATATTTTTTTCATAAAATCAATAATAAATAAAACATTATAAAAATAATATAATACAAATATTAATAATAATATCAGTAAGAGGACTGAGCTTGGAGATGACACTACTTTTTCTGCATTTGAAGTCAGCGCTCTTAAATCGCCGCGTTCCCCTATTAGAAGACTCGCGTGAGTTAGGGCTTCAGCGTGGCGTGTATGTGCGGCGTTCCTAGTTTAGACTCACACCTGCGCTGAAGAAACTTCGAAACACTGACCTGTGATAACGCTGCACTGCGCGTGAAGCGAATCGATCACATACGTGGTATTTCCTGAAACATGCGTTTATAATGTTTGGTATTAAACTAATAATTATTATTTAACAAATACGCCAATACAACTGTTGTTCGATATTATTTATTTCACGGATGCGTTTCGTCTCCCGTCGTGGTATCTTCAACGTACAATTTTCTGTAATATGTGATTAGTTTTTATGTTTAACAAGCAACTGTGGAAGATATGGCCTACGATAATCACACATCTTTCGTATTAATCAAACTATCAGTCGCGCTGTTGCGAATATTGCGGAGGCTGATCCTCTGCGCATTGCGAGTGTTCCAGTCGTAACGTGTGTTTACTCTCGGGAGTGTGTCACTTTACCAGACCACTTTCCAGCTTGCCGAAAACTGACCAATCAGTGAAGACTGACCACGTGACTGGTGTTTAACACGATTCCCGGTCACTGGATTCGGACGTGGTGCGAACAGGCACAACATCTGAGCGTACGATTCCACGTTACGTCTAGTTGTGGACGCGGCAGGGAAACTTCTCATAGGCTCTTTACCGACAACTGTGGGTCACCATTCGACCGACATTACAGTTATCAGATGCAGAAATTGGACGTCTGGGAGCAACGAGAATCTTCTTAAATTACAATAGAACACTGCCATTCGCTGAGATGATAAAAGATGTGGTGGTGGCAGTCACTGGAGGACATGATAGACTGGTGGCATAGTGTACACGTATATTCTTTTTTTAATCTTAAAATTCATTAGTTACATTCTCCATCCATGTACTTTCACCCTTCACGAATTTTACCTTCATCTTGTTGCAGTCTTCCAGTTGGCTCGATGATTTATTGCAATCCCTCTACACCTGAACTACTAATCAAACACACTGGAGCTGCGCTCTCCGCTCTCGACTGTGGCGCACAACTTTTGTCGCTCGTCCTTGTTTGACCTGAATGTATTTTCTTACTGTAGGAATATCGCTGTACGCATCTGTGTGAGTCTGAGCGTGAGGGTAACATTGCGACTGGGTGGCACTGCCTCGTGTAGAGAACAGCCGCCGGCGGCCTTCAGTCGTTTTCCTTGAAGCAAATTAGGGATCTGACGCGGCAGCCACAAAAAACAGGCGCCCTTCATACCTGAGTGACGAAACCAGACTGCGTATCAGCAGAAACTACACTGTCTCCACTGACTGTCAGCCTGTCAGCATGTTTGTGATGATAACTCGGACCACAGCTTCCTTATCTTTCTCAAACCGAGTACCAGTAAACTGACCAAAATAATTGTATCTTATTAACATCTGACACATATTCTGTTGTTCCATTATAACGTCATAAATCTTGAATCCCTGCCGAAACACAGTTATCAAACTGGGAGTGAACTATTAAATTACATATTGAGTGCATTCTTAATATTTAGTAACCAGATAGACTGGATGCTACACTATACCACTAACCTACATCAAAAAAAGAAGAAGAAAAACAACTGAGAGCTGACACTTTTTATTGGTGTTTACTTCGCCGCTGTAACGTTGTGGTGTCCCATACGCACTGCCAGACCATGAAAAACACCATCTTGCAACCAGAGACTTTTGTTTGGCGCTGACTGGAAGGACTCTGCTGTCGTCACATCCTGGAAATGGCAGATTTCTGCCTGCTCATTGAAATACTGATTTCTTCTAAGAAGTTGTGCTTACAGTTCATACTCGCTTGTACCCTTACACATGACCAGTACGGTATCTGACTTTATAATGTTCTGCCTGTGCAGTATAGAGGCCACAAGCCTAGGGGCAGCGGTCAGGTAGCTCAGTGGTTAAAGTGTCTCACTGTCTCGGCGGGATCTTCAAAAGGCGCTTAAGCCGACCTGCACTGTGTCAGAACGCTTCCGTGGCTCGGATTCCACGTTAAACTGTAGGTCCCGTGCACCTGCCACCACTACTGCGGCTACGACGGGGGCGGAAAGCGCAGCCAGTAGAAACCCTGTCGCCAGGTCACTACGACCACACGGAGTTACTACTATAGCACCAACAGAACGCTACCAGGTGTCCACGTGACGAACCACACGAAAAAGAGGGAAAAATAGCTCTGCTATCTAATCACGTGCCTGGCGATAAGTACCCGGACCTACAATTCTTTTAAGAGAAACCGTGAAAGCTACCGCAATCTCGTTTCTTAGATCGTCATTGCTTGTTAGGCAACTGTAAATGTTTGGCTATGACAAACTCAGTTGGGCAGGACTCGTTGGTGAGAATAGGATTCAAAGTCCTTCATTAACTGCAGAATGTGATGAGGGAATTCGGGTTACTAAACTTTGGGACACGCGCTGTTTTGTAGTGCAGATAGTCTGTGAAACCTAATGCAGAACGCAATCGATAAGTGATGACGGGGCTAGAATGTGACTCAGGAGGAGAATGAAGAGAGGTATAGAGTGGTGTTGAGGCTTATTAAGATATTGCTACAAAAATTGCATGCAAGGGAAGATAGCGCCACAAGCTCACAAGCATAAGTGAATGTACACAAGATAGGGATTGGAAAAATTACGGAGGGAAATGATGAATAATTTTCCAAAAACATTGAAAGGATTTAAAATTAAAATTGTAAAGGGCAACAGTAGATGGGTAATGATTTTACAGTGGAAGAATTGAATATAAAAAAGAAGAAATAGGAGATGCGTGGGGAGAATTGGATCGGAGCGCTGGTTCGTTTTTTTTTTTTTTTTTTTTGAGTGTGTTTGCGCTGCTCATACAGTAGCCTTAGTATCGTATTCCGGGGTAGCCGTCGCAGACTAGCGGCAATAAATACCTGACACCGCTCAATCGCCGTCTCACCTCGTGACGTCACATGGGCACTTTGTTATGTCTCCTAAATAGCACCGTGCCTTACACGCTGCCAACGTTTGAGGAATTTCCATTACTTTCTTGGCCGATTTCAGAAAAAATCTATTAATTTTGATTCCAGACGCTTCCACTTAAAATGGTCCGATACTGAATGGACTTGATTAACGTCGCTGGTTATGAAACGTTTGCAACCATGGAAATCTGTATCAAAGCAAATCGTGGAGGGGGGGTTCGTATTGTTAAATCGCACCAGACACAGCTATTTAATACAAATGCTCCGGTTTAAGAACTTGGATTATCAACTTGATGTCCGATAAATAATTTATATTATTGATTATGGAGCGTGAATATTTAGTATCCAGTCCAGAAGACTGTCACAGTGCTGATGCTTTTCTGGCAGATTAGTTCCGGCGGAGAGTTGGCCCCCCTGTCGCGCAGGTTGCTGGCCGTGGTGCGCGCAGCCGCCGCTTGGAAGCGCGCGCGACAACAGGGCCGCCAACGCTGCGCCGCCAAAGTCACTGCCGGAGCACACGTTGCGTTGGGGCGGAGCCAGCTGTCCTGTCCGAGAGAGGACCAAGCCTGCCACTCTCACAAAACACGCAAACAATAAGCAATCGAAGTAAATGAAGCTATTACTGGCACGAGCAAAAGCATTTAGCGACTACGATTGACGAACTCGCAAGATGCGATCGGAAATTATTTGAGAAGCGGCAGACAGAGTGTGTGAGGTGTTTATTGGTAGTGTGTATTGGTAGCTCTGTGCCAGGATGTCGCTGTGCTCTTGTCGAGCCGTCGCATCTTCCTTCGAGCAAGCTACCAGCTGACTGCTGCTTGTCCTTTATCTTTTTTTTTTTTTTTTTTTTTTTTTTTTGTGTCACGGTTATTTTTTCAATTTTCTTTGTTTGCCACCAAAAACTTACAGTAGGCCTATATTTTGAGATGTCTAGATAAAATGAAACGTTCTTGGATGCCAGTATAATGTCATGTACGTTGGTAATTACGTATAATATAAGTATACTACAGAATCGACAAGAATTGACAAAATTTTAAAGTGGAGAGAAGAATAGCACAAGATGCAAAAATAAAAAATGTAAAAGGTTGAAGACAATGGCGGATAGTGGCAAATGAGGTGGTGTACAGGGAACTGAAGACCATCACAATTACTACACGCAAGAAGAGAAACACCAGAAACCACATTAACAAGAAGAATAATAGAAAACCTGCAACAGGCAGGATGGGCCAAGGAAGTTAGAGAAGATATGGAACAACTAGAAATAATCCTGGATGATCTGCAGAACAAACAGAAAAACTCAGAAAATTGAAAGAGAAGAAAATAAGATTTAAAAAAAAAACAGACAAACGACGAACAATGAAGACGATATTTGCAGATGAGGAAAGACAAGAAGATCGCGACGAATGAAAGATAATGGGCAATTCTGAAAGAACGGAGCACGCACATGCGTACGTAGATGACCAGAAAATGATTGACAAAGCGGTAAAACGATGTGAAACGATTACAAAAATAACTGCAGAAATTAAATTTATTATTTATACGTATAAAGTTTGTGGCTCACTAATAAGATGACGATCAGTTCTCGGTGCTGTTGGACTTCGAATGTATTTCTGTAATTATTTTGTGGAAAACGTTTCTTTAAAATCTAGTCCAACAGTTGTAGGTCGTTACAAAGCGATCAGAAATTCTGCAGCTCTTTATGCAAAAACTGTGTACTCGTGACGAAATAACACCCAAAAACGCATCACTGGTATTCTCTCGCACACGAAGAGTTCAGGAATCTGAATCGGGGTATTCTGTGTCGCTGTTGACTGCGAGGAAGGGACCATGGTCTGAGCTGTCCCGTCCTGGTCAGCTCCCCTGAGCCAGACACAGCACCGGACGCAGTGGGGACCTGTGTTACGCTGACTCCATGCAGGACGTTTCATTGCTGACAACAGTCTATGCGAGTATAATCCTCGCTTCTACACTAGCAGTGCAACACCCAAGCAGGAATGGCGGAATTTTAGGAAACTGTGTAGATATATTCACGATCACACCCTGAAGAAGTGATAACAAATTGAAATGGATCAGGCTAACTTTACACAGTGGTCAGTAAGAAGTGCTCCCACCTAAACATTTGTAGATCGTAGTCGGCATTGAATCAATAAGTGTTCGTATGTCTCCCTACGCGTGTAGTCAGCTGTTGCACTGTTAGTGCTGGGTGTCTACTCGTGACATGCTTGCTCTATTGTGATGGTAACCCCAGCAAGGCTTGAGTTGTGATGGCCACAGTACCGGGACACGCATCATCCTGTGGGAAGATGCTATTTGGATGGTGGAGATTAAGGGTATTACAATAGGGTGCACATAGTGCTGTGCCTGCAACAACAACCAACTCAACTGATTGCCCCTGAACCATGGCACCAGTGGCTGCACCTGTGTGACGTCACAGCAGGGTGAGCCGTGTCTCCACTACGCCTGCGGCGATTATCACTTCTCCACAGACAGAATCGAGACTCGTCTCTAACACAAATGTACGCCATTCCGTGTCCATCGTTTTGCATTGGATGCTGCAGTGAAACGAGATTAATAGAACACATTGCATAGGGTGAGAGAGTGTAACGCAGCTTCGTCCTTGTGTGTGGCCACTGCTTGGATCTGGCCTGCAGTCAGGCACACTATTTGATGGTCTCCACGTGTTGTTGTCCTTCTGTATGGACCTGTGCCTGATCTGGGAGAAGTAGACTCTTCTTACATCCACTGTGTAACAAGTTTGTATACTGACGTTGCACTACGGCCAATCCTTCAGAGACTTAACGATGTGATGCACCATTTCAAACACACCAATTATCCGACATTTGGATGTAGAGGGTCCTCACACTTCGCGTTGGCACACTTGGTCAACAAGAACTTGTGGACAAAAATGTTTCGTGTTACACCACATTGTTTACCGCTTATACACTAAAAAACATATCAATTTTGCCTGGTTAGTAGCCCCGTAATTCTCATAGTATTACATGTAAAATTTTAGTAGTCTTCGTATGGGAGATATATTGGGCCAAATTCATGCAATTATGACAACTCCGTGTGGGTGTTGCACTTTCAATTGCCGGCCGTGTATTCTGTGTTGGACACAGGTGCGTTATTTCCTCGCTTTCATATTGATTCCATTATGTAGTGTTTGCTTGAACGCTCCGCAAGTTTGTAAACATGTGGACTGTCGTGAAGTCTGTTTTGCCTTTTGCATTGTCAGATAGGAGACGCGATGCAAAGCAACAGAAACAGAGAGCTGAATCAAACTCAGATTTCTTATGGAAGCAACTCGCCTTGGATTAGCTAGTGTCCGAGTTGAATATCGCCTGTGTCGGTTATAGTCGACAGGAATCGTCCTCACTTTTGAGAGGGTCACGTGCACGTCACGTGGTGATCGTCTGCGATCCTAATAACTTATTTCTCGTTGTTAAAAACATTTTTTTTTTTTGCTTTATGGGCTGTGCAATGCCGTTTTGGTTTAAATCGTTCTTAATACGACCACCTTGATAAATACACTCCTGGAAATTGAAATAAGAACACCGTGAATTCATTGTCCCAGGAATGGGAAACTTTATATACACATTCCTGGGGTCAGATACAACACATGATCACACAGACAGAACCATAGGCACATAGACACAGGCAACAGAGCATGCACAATGTCGGCACTAGTACCGTGTATATCCTCCTTTCGCAGCAATGCAGGCTGCAATTCTCCCATGGAGACGATCGTAGAGGTGCTGGATGTAGTCCTGTGGAACGGCATGCCAAGCCATTTCCACCTGGCGCCTCAGCTGGACCAGCGTTCGTGCTGGACGTGCAGACCGCGTGAGACGACGTTTCATCCAGTCCCAAACATGCTCAATGGGGGACAGATCCGGAGATCTCGCTGGCCAGGGTAGTTGACTTACACCTTCTAGAGCACGTTGGGTGGCACGGGATACATGTGGACGTGCATTGTCCTGTTGGAACAGCATGTTCCCTTGCCGGTCTAGGAATGGTAGAACGATGGGTTCGATGACGGTTTGAATGTACCGTGCACTGTTCAGTGTCCCCTCGACGATCACCAGAGGTGTACGGCCAGTGTAGGAGATCGCTCCCCACACCATGATGCCGGGTGTTGGCCCTGTGTGCCTCGGTCGTATGCAGTCCTGATTGTGGCGCTCACCTGCACGGCGCCAAACACGCATACGACCATCATTGGCACCAAGGCAGAAGCGACTCTCATCACTGAAGACGACACGTCTCCATTCGTCCCTCCATACACGCCTGTCGCGACACCACTGGAGGCGGGCTGCACGATGTTGGGGCGTGAGCGGAAGACGACCTAACGGTGCGCGGGACCGTAGCCCAGCTTCATGGAGACGGTTGCGAATGGTCCTCTCTGATACCCCAGGAGCAACAGTGTCCCTAATTTGCCGGGAAGTGGCGGTGCGGTCCCCTACGGCACTGCGTAGGATGCGACGGTCTTGGCGTGCGTCCGTGCGTCGCTGCTGTCCGGACCCAGGTCGACGGGCACGTGCACCTTCCGCCGACCACTGGCGACAACATCGATGTACTGTGGAGACCTCGCGCCCCACATGTTGAGCAATTCGGCGGTACGTCCACCCGGCCTCCCGCATGCCCACTATACGCCCTCGCTCAAAGTCCGTCAACTGCACATACGGTTCACGTACACGCTGTCGCGGCATGCTACCAGTGTTAAAGACTGAGATGGAGCTCCGTATGCCACGGCAAACTGGCTGACACTGACTGCGGCGGTGCCCAACCGCTGCGCAGCTAGCGCCCTTCGACGGCCAACACTGCTGTTCCTGGTGTGTCCGCTGTGCCGTGCGTTTGATCATTGCTTGTACAGCCCTCTCGTAGTGTCCGGAGCAAGTATGGTGGGTCTTACACACCGGCGTCAATGTGTTCTTATTTCAATTTCCAGGAGTGTAGATCGCTCGCCGTATGATTGAGACTGAGTTTCTGTCTCGTATAAGCCGCGGCAGTGCGCAGTGGTGAGCCTGTGTGCGCTCCACTGCAGTTAAGTTTGGATCTGAGTTGTCTCACGACTCAGAGCACGCAGGTGCCAACCTACCATAGTCGCTTGTGTTCGTATCAGACCGTGTGATTTGCCGGTGTTTGATGGTGGGTGTTTAATGCTCTGTTTGCTGTACGGTTGTTCGTCGATGCTGCTGGTTTGCCGTAGAGCTGTCGGTGCTCGTGGTGTAGTGGTTGGCAGCACTGAGGCAACTGGGTCAGGGTCCCTGGTAACGAGTCCCATCCGCAGCGCCGCCAGCCTCCCGGCGCGGTGTCTGCACTACGCGGCTTCCAATCCCCGCCCGGACACTCACATTTCGGTTTTCATTGTTTCCCAAAATCAGTTTCTTCAAAAGGCCATGGCCGAATTCCTTCCACCCTCACACAGATAAGACGAACTACGCGTCGACGACGCGTAAACCACGCGAATAGGGTACGCGTTTAGTAGGTACCGCCTGAGTTGTTTATTATAATGCATTTTACATCTTGAGTGCGTGGATTCGTTTCCCTTGGAAAAGCCGTTCGCAGTCACGAGGGCGAGAGAGTGCGTACCACGTGACTCCCTCGTTCCCTCTGTGTGCACTAGCGAAGTGTTTGTTGCAGGGCCACTCACACGACCATCACTTCTCGAGCAATTTTGTTTGTCCTCTCTGGGTGGTCTGCGACTGAAGACTGGTTTGGAGTCTGTTCGCTGTTGCTTTCCGTAAGCTTACTAGGCAGCCAAACTTACTGAGCTACGGCAGAACAGAAACAATCTACATCTACATCTATACTCTGCAATTCACAATTACTGTGGGTGGCAGAGGGTGCTGAGCACCAATCCTATTTTAGAGTATTCCAATCCCGAACAGAACGAGGAAAGAAGAATACGTAAATGTATCAGTACGGCATCTTATCTTTCGAATCTTATCCCTCCTGTCATTGCGACCTAAATAGGTTGGCGGAAGAAGTATTTCGTTGCACTCGTAAATTAGAGATTTTCGCGTATTCTCCAACAAATTTAAACGAAACGACGTCGTCTGTCCGCCAAACAATCCCAGTCCCAACCCACGTATCAGCTCTGTGACACTTACATAAGGACTGTACTAGCGGTCACGAATCGAGCGGCTCTCCTCTGTACTTTCTCTAACGTGTCAATCAATCCCTTGCAATACGGATCCCAAATTGCACAACAGTATTCCAAATGCTGACGCACTAGTGTTTTGTACGCTATTTCCTTTGTATGAGCATTGCAGCTTCTCAAAATGCGACCTATAAAACGTAGTTTTGAATTAGCTTTGCCTACGACTGAAGTTATGTGCAAGTCCCATTTCATGTTGCTTTGTACTGTTACGCCTAGATACTGCAGGGAATCGACCGGTGTCTACAACTGAATTGTTAACTTTGTACTCGTGAGCAAACGGGGTCTTTTATTACTTATTTACATTGCCTTGCACTTTTTACAGTTAAGTGTAAGCTGCCATTTACGGCACCATTCCGAAATAACATCCAGATCGCGCTGAATTTCTAAGCAATCGTCAGAGCACCCCACTTCCCTATAAATAAGTGCATCATCAGCAAAAAATCGCATCCTGCAATTAACGTTGTCACGAGATCGTTTATAAAAATTAAGAAAAGAAGTGTCCTATTACACTTCCTTGAGGAACGCCCGAAGTAACAATGACGACGGAGTGACGATAGCCGCTGATTGCTTTGGGCTAATAGTGAAGAGTATCTCAACGTAATAGAGGTCATGAACAGTGTCTAGCCGTGTGGTATTGGAGGGTGTGCCTGAGAGGTTACTGCGTTGACTGTTCACGTACACACACCTCTACGGGGGTCACAGGAGTAGCGCCATGGTATCCCTCCTTAACTTACAATCACCTTTCTCTCATTGAGTGACGGCCAACTTCGAGCTATCGCTTCTGCCGGCACAGACTGCGTCTGGTAAAATCTTTTTAGCTCTGATAACATCCACGTCTTACAGATTAAAAATGCTGTCCACTTTTCTAATCCTAGATGCGAACACGAATTATTTCAGGCACAGACATTTGTAAAGATTCTATTAGGGTCTACTTGAGAAGTCTCATACACGCAGAACAGCTACATCCTCGGTTCTTCAGAATGTTGCTCAACCAACAATTTATTCAGCAATTAGTTTCAATAGTTACCGATTTTCAATGGGAAATTTCAGTTTAACTGAAGTCCAAATTGTTCTGAGATAAGTTCTCTGACGTGTTTACCTTCCACAAAATTCGGTACGTGTCAGAGTGAACTATCTCCTTAGAGACATTCATTCTGTTACATTTTTTTTTTTGCTGTCATCAGCTTCTCGACTGGTTTGATGTAATCCTCCATCCCTTCCTATCCTGTGCTAACCTCTTCATCTATACATACCCCGTGCAACCCACGTCCTCAATTATCTGCTTCATATTTTCTAATCTCTGTCTTCCTCTACAGTTCTTACCTTCGACTGTTCCCTCCACTAACAAATTAACCAGACCAGCATGTCTCAAAATTTGACCTACCAGCCTGTCTCTTCTTTCTGAAAGCTTCTTCCACAAACTTCTTTCTCCAATCATCATTTCTATAACTCGTTCACTTCGTACTTCGTCTGTCCACTTAGTTTTCAGCATGCTTCTGTAGCACCACATTTCAAATCCTTCAATTTTCTTTCTTTCTGGTATTCCTAAAGTCCATTCTTCGCTACCATAAAATCTTGTGCTCTACGCATAGAATTTTAAAATGTCCTATCTAATTCCTAGATCAATGTTTGAAGGTAAAAGATTTCTCTTTTTCTTTTGCTAGTACTATTCTGCTTTTAACATCATTCCAGCTTCGGCCATCGGTTGTAACTTTACTTGCCGAGTAGGAGTATTCACTTACTTCTCCTGGTGCATCCCATCCTATTTTTTTATTTAATCTAACACTAATAATACTATGGAGTAAAATGAATCTGTTTTCGTTACACAGTTGTAAAGAGACTTTTACATCGTATGCGTTTCTGTTTCTTTTATATCGTTTTTGGTCCGTGCTTGATAGTAACAGAGAATTCGTGCGATGTCTTCCTGTGATCAGTATCGATGGTGCGTTGAACGCGATTCGGCGGCTTCTCGCAGGGGAGCAAGGCAGATAGTGGAGACGACGCACTGGAGTGAAGCCGGGTAGAGAGAAGTGGGGTGGGGAGGCCGCCATATTGCTCGGCCGTAGACACACGGGGAATAGGCACAAAAACCTCGAGGGAATCATACGACAACCGTGGCACCGCAATTTGATGATAGATTATTATATAACTCGATGAGACAGATTAAAAATGAAGAATAATATATTTTTTTATATCTTGGTTAGTTCTTGAGATATACTGTCTCAAAAGTGAGGAGTTTCGGGTTGAAATTCAGAAGAAAAATTTCCCCAAGTTCAAATTTGATGATAGATTCTTATGTAGCACGACGAGTCAACTCGACAGTGAGGAATAAATTTTTTCGATATCTCGGCTAGTTCTCGTGATATTCTGTCTCCAAATTGGTGTGGTTAGGTTAGGTTAAGTCAATGTTTAGAAGTTTTTGTTTTTTAAATTGAACACTTCAAAATACCTCATAGCTTCTCGGCTTAGTGAGAAGATATTGTATTGTTAGTGGCCTACGTAACTTTGCCATCAACATCAGTGGATTTATCTTCTTACCCTACATCAAAAGTCAGAAGCTTAGATGGGAGTAGTTTACATCGCGATACACGGTGTGTCACTAACATGGTGCTCATGAAATTACTAACAACTGATAACAAATAAATTGTTTGTACCCTTCTGGTACACGCTGCATTTCAACCTACCCACATTTACATTCATATTGCCGCTACAAAATGAAACTTTGTGGGCAGATCTAAATACACGAAATGCATAGCCAACTATATTTCGTTTAGTAGTTCACACAGTACAAATTATCACAATTGATTTCATCGTACACTTCAGTGTAAACTGAAACTGGACTAAAGCGTGCACATTCACTGTATCGCGATGTAAACTTGACCCGCTTAAATTAAGCTTTCAGCACTTGTTTACAATAAGGCTAGCCTATTATGTGCAAAATAGTAACATATGATGATTGTGTACATTACACCAACAAACATTTGACAACGATATCATCCTATTGAGAGCAATGAATAAATTTATAGCGATAGGCTCTAATCTTGCAGTTATCTATGAAACACTTCAAGAACAATAATTACAATGTGATTAGTTACGTAACGTTATTCCAGGTTGTTTCCTATCTTGTCTGTTTGTGCAACCGTATGCAACCCAACTTGGCATTATAAAAAACTTGAGAATATTAGAAAATGAAATATCCACAGCAGCAGACAAAGTGCTAAAGCCCAATGTTTTGCGGTTATTACTATGGCCGCCGCGCATGCGCAGACGAGTTTTTTTTCGTGAGGTTCCACAGACTTAGCGTTGTTTCGTCTCCTCCGTGGTGCGGGGTCAGCTTTTTTTTTTTTTTTTTTTTTTTTTTAAATGTGTGTGTCGTTGCCTCAGCGGCTGTGTGTGTATAGCCCCGCTACCTTCGGTGGCTCTGCTATGTGTTGTAAGGTTTGGGATGTTTTGGGGACACATTTTATTTTGCACTTTTAGGGGGAAAAACCAGGGCTATGGTCATCTAGGATGACCTTAATGGTGAAAAAACCCCTCTAATTTTCTTGTGTTAATTTATTCTGGATTATACACAATGCTAAGTGGCACCTTATACTTGTGCCATGTTCTTGGCATTACCGTGCCCAGATTTGCCAGTCTATCTGTGTTTTGTCTTTTGGACTCTATTTTTTCTAGAAATTTGGTGGTTTGGCTATAGATCTCTGTGTTTATATTTTCGATGTTGGCTGCTCGGTGTAGACGGTCAATTGAGGTATATTGTGTTTCATTTAGGATCATCCTGAGGCAACGGTTTTGTATTCTCTGTATGTTCATAATATTTGTTGGGCTTGCCATCCCCCATATTTGGCATCCATACAATAAGCACGGTTGTATAACCGATTTGTATATTCTTAGTTTGGTTTTTAGTCCGAGGTTGTTGCTACGGAGTACTGGGGCCAGGTTTTTTGCTACTGCTATTCCTTTTCTTTTCCTGTCCATTGTATGTTCTTTAAATAGCAGTTTTTTGTCAATTGTTATTCCTAAGTATCTATGTTCGGTTACCCAATCTATGTTTTCTCCCCATGATATTTAGCTGTCCTGGTAATATCGGTCTTTTCTTTGTGAAGTACATTCCCGCGCATTTATTTGCGTTGATTTTTATCTTGTTTATGCGGCACCAGTTAGTGAATTCGTCTATTCCTCTTTGTAAGTGGGTTATGTTTAGATCATGTCTTCTTCCGGTGGTGTATATGGTTGTGTCGTCTGCAAATTGAGCTTTCTTCACATATGGTGGTATTGGGGAGTTATTTACATAAACACTGAAGCACGGTGGCGCGATATTTGATCCCTGTGGGAGCCCCGCCGATATTGTATACATTGAAGATCTTTCCCCGTCTGGTATGCACAGAGTCCTTGTCCGGGGGCGCCTGGCGGCAGGCTGCCCGCCCGCCGCCGCGCATTCCTCGCCGTCAGCTGTCAGCACGGACTCACTCTGACGACTGCGTCACCAGGCGGTCAGGTGCTGACAACAGAAGTAACCACCCGATCCATAAACTAGCGACGAGAGGGGAAAAAAGGTCAGCCAGTCAGAATGCAGCAACACACTGACAAGGGAGAGTGCATATACTACGTGGCTAGGTCTAGGGGAGGGGGGGGGGGCGTTCCGAGCCAGGCCACGTAGCTTGCCATTCATATTATTTGTCACAGTTAAAATGAAGTACAGAACACACAACAGCATGTGGATATTTATTTCAGTCATTTAATTAACTCCGTATGAAATTTACAATAGTCTGACAAGGGAGAACAGTACAAAATGTTTTCTGGAATCAATAAGAAAAATAGCTACAAGCTACGCGTGGGTAGGGGTAGAGAGACAAGCCACGTGGTGCTACGTGGGAGGAGGGGAGGGGAGGGGGGTTCACAGTGGGCCACAATGGAGCCACGTGGTTCATGGACGCTCTGTACCCTCAACACCTCCAGCGACTTGCTTCGATTCTCTTCTGTCCAGGGCAATCTTTGGATCAGTGTTGACGTAGAAAATCAATAAGGAACTACTCAGGTTCGTGAAATTCTACAATAGCAATTTAATCGGAAGGAAAATAGCATATTTCGAGCATATAATTATCTTAATATCTACACGATCATACATTTAGCACCACAGATATTTTCCCTTGAGTTGTCTTTACTATGTGATAGTGCATCCTAGATGTATAGACTAAGAAAACAAACCAAACTATCCTTTAATCAAATTATTAATTTATTAAATTATGTATTAAATAATTAATTTTGACGCAGCGATTTCTTGTAAGTTCAGCGTTTTCACATCATATTACTTCCCACATGGAAGTTTGTTGCGAATTGCTAGTTTAAGTTTGTTAGACAATGCACAGTAATATTCTTTGTTGATAGTTTTCTCCTTCTCCATGTAGTCTTCCAGTAGGTTATACGCCCTTTTCCCCGCCGATGCGCAGTCTTGATTTTTTTGCTTCGCCGGTGATTCAGTCTTCCCCCTCCGTCCTCTGCCGTTTTGATTCTGGTTCCTGGTGATGAGTCCTCGTTTCATCACAGGTTACTCTTCTTTCCAAAAATGATTCACCTTCATTGTTGTAACGGTCGAGTAAGCGTTGGCTGACCTCAAGGCGTTTGAGTTGACTTGGCGCCCACCGCGAACAAACTTGACGGGAACCGAGTTCATCGTGGCTGATGTGGGCAGAGTAGACGTGACGTCATCGATAGTAACTCGCCTGTTTGTGGAAATCATCAGACGAGCTCGCTCAATACGTCGGCCTGCTCCCTCTGCTTGCGTCGCAGTTGTCCGGCCACTTCTCAATACAATCGAAAACACTTGTCCGCGACAATGTACTGTGCTAAAAGTCTGCGATGAATTTCAAGCCCTCTTACTCCTTCTGACCAGAGAAATCGTATCACTGCCCATTGTTCCTCCTTCCTGCAAACTGCTAGCACGCATCGCCACAGTAGTACCAACAGTAAACACGCATTCGCGGAGACGAGTATGACTACTGAAAG
Source organism: Vandiemenella viatica (assembly GCA_031002005.1). Classification (NCBI taxonomy): domain Eukaryota; kingdom Metazoa; phylum Arthropoda; class Insecta; order Orthoptera; family Morabidae; genus Vandiemenella; species Vandiemenella viatica. The sequence continues at coordinate 17,092 of JARYHS010006451.1, forward strand.
AGTTTTACTTCGAAAGTTCGGATATTTTTTAATTCGTCCTCGTAGATCTAAAATTTTATAACAATTGCGATGTTAGAAAATCTGCTTAGAGTGGTTTTTACTCGATACATTCCACCACGTCCTTTAATATTGCAGACACGGCGTGATACGTGTTAATCAGCTGCATTGCATCACGGGCGTGCACACGACCACGCGACGCTGGCCGCCAGAGGTCGACTTGGCTTTTCTCGACCGCGGCCACCGCCCCCACTGCCCCCGCCGCCCCCGCGGTCGCCGCCTATTGATTAGCACGCGGCCGCCCTGGCCACGCGTCAAGATCGCCACAGCGTCCAACAGAGCGACCGCAGAGCACCAAACCACACACCACATCCACCTTAACCAGCTGATACCCGCGACCAAGTACGCGTGGGTTAAGAATTTCGTTGCCAGAATTGAATACGGAAAGCTGTTGGTAACGAAGGATTGGTCCCAAACAACACCGAGTCGGCATAATATGACTGGAAAGCCATCACTATATCATTCTACCGTCGAACCTGTCTCATGAAGAGAATCAATTTCCAACATATTTAAAAACAGAAAAACAAACGGAGTTGTGGGGATGTGCGTCCGAGCATCCGATTCTTGGTTTGTAATAACTTTAGTTGCTCATGCTCTGCTATATAGAGCTACACCTTAGGCCAGTTTACGCCCGCAAGGCATGTAAAAAAAGAAGGCAAAATAAATTGGTGCCAGAAACATTTAAGCAGACACAAAGTAATATTACAGAGAAAATCGACATCTATACTAAATAATACGTTTTGTCTCTAAACGAAATTTATTAACAAATCATACATTAACATAATGCGCGAGAAGCACAGCTTGAGCAACCGACTCAACATTACAGACTAACACACACATCCGTCTCCCTGTCACCATTCGATAACTTCTCAAAATTTCGTGACTACAACTGTTACTGACACCGGAAAAAAATGTCCTGTGCCCTCTCTACATATACAAAGTATTTCCTTGTCAAATTCCATCAATATCGGTATAGCCATTTACTCGTCAAAACGGAACAAAAAGACAGAGACTTACTTCCGCATTTATAGTATTATTACTGCGAGAGGAACAGCCCCCGTGGGGTCAATATAACGTAAACAGGTGTACACCTACTCCAGTGCTTGACTACCTACGATTTGCCTCGCATTGCACCTCCGAATTTGTGGTATCTACATTTTAACATGCAATCCGAACAATCGACGGTCCAGGCTTGATTCATACAATCACAAACATTTTTTAAAACCTTTGATTCCACCGGGATTTGAACCGCAAACCACGCTCCAAGTAAGCAAGTGCTTTAACCACTGAGCTATCCGACCGCTATATGGAAAGGTAATACAGAGGCTTACACATCCTATGTGTCTGTCAATCGCCGTTCAGTAATTTTTCAAAATTATATGACAATATGTATTGTTTATACAGAAAAAAGTATTTTATGTCCATCGTAATGCCAAGTCGCATCTCCTAGTGAAATTTCATGACTATCGGATTAGCCGTTTAGCCCAAGAAACGTTACAAACATGCAAAGAGACAGAGTTACTTTCGCCTTTATAGTATTAGTATATATACACAGATCACTTACAAGAATGATAATACACGAACAATTCAAGAAACTCGGTTATATCGTAAACATAAACACATATGGCGTGGCTGTAGCATAAAGAAACCGAAACACAACGCCATCTACTGGATGGTTACCCAACCTAGATCACCAAGTGTTGTGTCGATAAATTAACACATCGCCATCTGTTAGAAACTTATGGAACTACTGTATAATAATAATTTCGTGTGGTCTAATGAGCGGGTAACGGGGTTTCTATTGGCTGCGCGTTGCATCCCTGTCGTAGCTGCCTTAACCTAACCCGCCAGTCTCGCCGGGTACAGCGGACCTACAGTTTAACGTGGAATGCGAACCACGGTACCGTCCCGGTGTACTTCGCATTACACAGCAAGCTGTGCCAGAGGTGGAGGTCAGGTTAAGGCTTATGAAAATCCCCGCCCAGACAGGGATTCGAACCGAGGACCTTTCGATCTCCAGTCAGACGCCTTAACCACTGAGCCACCAGACCGCTGAAACTTACAGAACTTACAAATAAATACAAACCATTGCCCTATGACAAGCATCTAATGCATATTTAATTCGCACTAGTAAATATTGATGTGAATAATCGAGATAAAACTGTGCTATCTCTTAAATTGGACCAAATTACACACAGTAAGCTAAATTTCATCGAAATCGGTTCAGTAGTTTCGGAGTTTATCTCGGACAAACATCGTGACGCGAGATGTTTTTTATATATATAAGATTAGCGAAACGGGAGTATTCAAAGATGACGACATGATACGTATCTGCTTGCACAAAGTAGAGCGTCAGTTGGCGTATGCCGTGTGTGGCGTATGCTACTGTTGACAGACCCAGTGCATTCACCATACGCTCACTACATCCCTACAGCACGCCGTGTCCAGAGGGAACTGCGTAAAGCTCGACCAGACACTATGATCAAACGCGAAACTCAATACATTGTCTACAAAGTAACAGAGAATTGTATCAAAGTTTCAAAATAAATGAATACATAGCATCGCTGATGGATTGAATCGAGCAGAAGCTAGACTGCGACTCATTAGTCGAAGCACGTACTATATGAAAGTAACTGGGACGCTGAACCCAATGCTTGTGATAATCCTGCCCCCGTATAACATTATCATTATTATTACAGCTTTATCAATCCTTATTTCAGGATGTAGCCTCTTTAAGTCTAATGAGATATATATTAGAATTTAATTCTACATAGTTTTGCTGTAGTTGCTTCCAGGCTGATCGATCTTGAGCCACCCTCTTCCAGTTCACGCCTGTAACTCGACGTATATCCTTATCCCAGCGATCCGGGGGTCTTCCTCTTGCTCTTTTCACGTTCCTTGGTATCCAATCCAGTACTGCCATAGTCCCATCTGACATCTCTTTTTAGAGCAAATTTAACCAGCCCATTGCCATTTTTGGGTCATGACTATTTTAAAGATGTCTGTCACTTTGGTTATTGAACGAATGGTGCATGGCCCTTTTCCTGCCTGTTCATGTAAACCCTAGCATTGCTCTTACCATGCTGTGATACAGTTGACATACATGTTATGATTTCCGCAAACGTTACAATACACGAGTGTCGCGGCAACGAATTAATGAGATGGAGGGAATGAAGCCTGTACCAATCCTTAATGAGATGGAGGGAATGAAGCCCTGTACCAATCCTTAATGAAATGAGGGGAATGAAGCCTGTACCAATCCTTAATGAGATGGAGGGAATGAAGCCTGTACCAATCCTTAATGAGATGGAGGGAATGAAGCCTGTACCAATCCTTAATGAGATGGAGGGAATGAAGCCCTGTACCA
>JARYHS010006452.1:0-20482 GCA_031002005.1 Vandiemenella viatica
AGTCGGTAGCTGTCAGTATGAATTCTTTACAAACACGAACGAAGTCGTGGGTACCAGCTAGTTTAAGGAAAAAAAATCTGTAAAATTATTTATAGGAATTTTGTACACCGATAACTTTTTCACTCACTTTATATTAGGTTGACCTCTATGTATGTATCAATGATTGTAAGGGAATTTTACAACTCCATTTTGACCCACTTCCATATCCGAGCTTTTTGAAATTTTGCTCACATATTAAGAACTGGTGACAATACAATAATTTTATAGCTATGTCCTGCTATTCTCATTACGTTGACAGTAACATCAGATAGATGGTTGAATTTCGCAAATTTAATTTTAACACAATTCCAGATGTCCAAATTGTCTGAAAATTTGCTAATATATTAACTCATTAAAATACCATACTTTCATAGCTAAGTCTTGATACTCTAGTTACTTTGACAGTAACAACAGAAAAATTTTGCACTCGTTTTAACAATCATTGACAATACAATAGTCTCTTAGCTACATCCTACTACTCTCAGTACTTTGACAGTAACAATAGAGCAATGGTTGCACCCATTAAATTTTTTTATTTCAGTGTTCACCCACTTCCTTACGTCCGAATTGTTTGGAATTTAGCTCATTTATTAAGAGCCGATAAAAATTCAGTAATTCCACTCTCACCACATTGTCAGTAACAACTTAAAGGTGGTTGAATGTAGGGAAAGTTTCGGTTCATTTTTCACCCACTTCAGAAAGTCTAAATTGTCTGATTTCTTGTACAGAAATTAAGAAACAGATGACATCCAATAATTACATATCTATGACTTGGTAATCTCATTACTTTGACAGTAAGAACAGTAAAGTAATTTAACCATATTATTACAGATGGGGCTCATTTTCACCAACTTTCCACATCATCCTTGGTGGCTCAGTTGGTTTAAGGCTCGTGACTGACGAACAGACATTCCCTGCTTGAATCCCGGTTTTGTTTGAAATTTTAACAGTTATTATAAGCGGCAAAGATTAGGATAACCCATGGTTCAAATTTCACGTTAAACTGCAGCCGCGACATTAGTGCAGTAGCATGGCAATTCGAGAAACCTTCGTTATTTGGCGGCTGGATCCTTTGGAGATTTCCCGGCCAAATTCGCCATATGCATATAATTTAATTACCAACTTACAGGCATCTTAGTTTTTAGAAATTTTGCACTACACAATAATTTCATAACAATAATCTGATATTCTCATTACTTTGATAGTAACAACAGAAAAATGATTTTGTTGCGGAACCTTTTGCCATGCACAATTGATGATACTTTGATACATCTGCTACAATGGTTTCGGCTTTAACTTAATGTGATGTTAATTAATGAGTATACGAAACTTTGTTTCCAATTACTTTGTACTATTAAAGAAGAGTGGTCTTATTTATTCTGCTATTGGGGTTGACCGGTAAATTGTATATTACTCATGGGAATAATAATTAAAAATGAAGCTACAACACAGATAAAAAGAGAGATTGGCGAAAAAAGGCAAATGTAAGAAACATACTATTGAAACAATCTGAACTAAAAATAAAAATTTGTTTTTAAAAAAACTTTCATAGTAATGTGAACTAAATAGTTAAAAATAATATTTAAATATAAAGATTTTGTTTAACAGCGACAGGATGTCCCACAATTCAGGATAAATCAATTTTCTGAATAAGCTTAAAGAATAGTCACTGATTACAAAAATAACTTTAATGTAAAAAAAAAAAGTGTGGCGTACTCTCAAGATAACTTTTGACAAAGACTCTACCTTTACAAACATCCCGTGACAAAAAATATAAGACAACTGATATAGCAAATAAATAACAATCAATCATGAATTCAGTTAAAATTACATCACACTGTGGTCAGGCATTTTATATTAAATCAGTAACTAAACATTCGAAAATTCTTATTATGCTGGATGTCATAAAGACAAATGTCATTTAATTGTAGCACATACAGTATAACCAATAATGAAAGAGAATAATACTCATACTTGATAAAAATTACTGAATTATGGCATACATAAATATCAGTAAAATCCATACCATCAAATGAAAAATTAATTTTTATAGACATTTACTTCAAACTTAGCAAAAAGAAAAGAAATAAATACAACTATATTAAGGTTTAATGTCATACAATCTTATCTGAGTACACTAACTTAAATTGTAAATTCAATAATTTGAGAAATTCAAATTTCTATTACATGAAAGACAGCAGATTATTGATAGCATAAATAAAGTATTATAGTTTCCAGAATATAATTCTTTTAACACAATTTGCCGTAAAATTAACACAGTTCTATATTACTAAGTAAATATTTTTCAACTGACATGTCAACCAAATTTTGCATCACCTTGATGGATTCTTATGAGAACTAAACATTATAAGATAGGGTGCAAAATCTTAAGAAAGATTAAAATGGAATTTCTGCTGGTATAGATGGTGTTACTACTTAGTTAGGTCACTAATGTTACAATACCCCTTTGGAAAGGAAAGGGTGATGTGCTAGACTGCTCCAACTAATGACTGATTCACCTACTTCGCCACGCAATGACGATCTTTAAGTGTATTGTGGGTGCAAGCCTTCCAAGAATAGTTAAGGTTGCTCCAAATTAGTGTGGTTCCATGAAAGGCACAGGGATGACTGATGCTATTCATACCAGACAACTTTTGATGGTAAGACACATTGAAAAGAGAAAAGCACTGCCCATAACTTTTTTAGGATTTTGAAAAGGGTTACAATAGGGTGCCTACAGAGTTATTAATTAAATGGATCCAGCTATTACATTGTATTGTCATCTGTTTTGTTTGATATGCTGCAGAAAGTTCTGACTCTATTTCCCCATTAGTGTTGGTGTTCATCCAGGATCAGCTTTTTTACCCACTCCTATTTATCCTCTGTCTTTACACCACCCCTGGAGAACTGCTAACTCCACACTCCATGAAATTACTCCATGCTGATGATATCATAGTCACCTTCAAATCTCAAGAAGAATCTGAACAACTAATCCAATGATGGAAAACTTCCCTTGATTAATACAGTTTGCACCTTAATGTCTGGAAGACCGAGCACATGGAGTGTGGGGTTCCAGGGATGGGTCAGTTAATATCAATGGCGTTGAACTCCATAAGTCATCTGACTTCAAATACCTGCGAACAGAACTCTGTTGATTTTTTTTAAACTGGTTTACGTCTCTCAACAGCGAGGTCTTTAGAGACGGGAAAGGATTGGGGGGGGGCAAGGAATGGGAAGGAATTTGGCCATGGCCTTTTAAGGAAGTATCCTGGCATTTGCCTGGAGTGATTTAGGAAACCATGGAAAACCCAAATCTGGATGCCCAGATGGGGATTCAAACCACTGTCCTACCGAATGCGAGGCCAGAACGCTATCCATTACCCCACCACGCTCGGTAGAACTCTGTTGAGATGGTCAGACACTCGGAAATGTCTGAAATGGAGTCAATGCATTTGGTGTGGCTCCAACCACTGAGAAAATGTGTTAGGGTCATCTGCGATGGTACAGCAATGTACAATACAACAACGACACATCAGTGGCAAGAACAGCACTCGACATAAGACTGGAGGGGCAAAGACCATGAGGGACATCCAAGAAACAGTGGCTGGATACTTTATGGGAGGACATGCATCTAGTCAATGTCTCACCTGAACATGCACAAGATCAACACAAATGGAAGAATCAACAACAGTAGAACCTGCAATGTTGGATTACTGCTAAGAGAAATGGATTTTACCACAATTTACAGGGCTTAAGGTCACTATATATAATTTTTCTAAAATCTCTACAATTTTAAGGCCATTAACATATAGATTATTTTATGCTATTTGAGGTTTACAGATAATATGTGTGTGTGTGTGTGTGTGTGTGTGCTAACAATTTTTTCTAGCATAAGGGATCTCAAGAAATTTTTTTATAAGACAGATGCAATTTTCTGTAATGTCCAAAACTATATGATTATTTAGCCATATAAATATTGAACCTTATAGTGTAGCTATGTTACAAATTATAACTTTACCTGACCCCCTAAACAAATTTAACAAGCAAAAAACACCTCACAAGTATATACTCTACATGAATCTTACAGCTAGCTGGCCTCTTACAAACTTTTCCTTAACCTTCACAAACGTGAAGCACCTTATTTACATATAATTTTTTGTGTGTTACATACCAAAAGCTACAAAAAATAAGGCTTCTCGCCACTATGAATACTTTTATGTATTGTTACATAACTACAGTTCATAAACAATTCTTTAGAACTTTTACAAGCATGAGTTTGTTGTTGACATGGATTCCTTTAATGTTATGTAGCTACATGATGGTGTAAATAATTTTCTACAAATCCTGAGAATGCTCATCTGAATTAACTCTTTTAAGTATTTTGAACTTGAAGAGTCCTTAAACGATTTCACAAAGTTCACAAGTGCAAGGACGCTAGTTAGTATGATTTATTTTATGTGCTTTAAAGTGACCTAGTTGTGTAAATGATTTTCCACAAATTTCACAACCATAAGGCCGCTCACCTGTATGAATTCTTTTATGTATTATAAGGTGACTATTGACAGAAAAAGCTTTTCCACAAAATTCACAAGCATAAGGCCGCTCACCTGTATGAGTTCTTTTATGTACTACCAAGCAATTAGCCGATGTAAACGTTTTCCCACAAATTTCACAACCATAAGGCCGCTCACCTGTATGAATTCTTTTATGTACTACTAAGCGATCAGCCCGTGTAAATGTTTTCCCACAAATTTCACAAAAGTGAGGCCGCTCACCTGTATGAATTCTTTTATGTACTACTAAGTCATTAGCCTGTGTAAACGTTTTTCCACAAATTTCACAAAAGTGAGGCCGCTCACCTGTATGAATTCTTTTGTGTTTTGCAAGGATAGTATTAGCAGTAAAACATTTTCCACAAACTTCACAAGCATAAGGCCGCTCACCTGTATGAGTTCTTTTATGTACCACTAAGTGATTAGCACATGTAAACGTTTTACGACAAATTTCACAACCATAAGGCCGCTCACCTGGATGAATTCTTTTATGTGCTACTAAGTCATTAGCCTGTGTAAACGTTTTCCCACAAATTTCACAACCATAAGGCCGCTCGCCTGTATGAATTCTTTTATGTTTTGCAAGGTTAGTATTAGCAGTAAAACATTTTCCACAAACTTCACAAGCATAAGGCCGCTCACCTGTATGAATTCTTTTATGTTTTGCAAGGTTAGTATTAGCAGTAAAACATTTTCCACAAACTTCACAACCATAAGGCCGCTCACCTGTATGAATTCTTTTATGTTTTGCAAGGTTAGTATTAGCAGTAAAACATTTTCCACAAACTTCACAAGCATTAGGCCGGTCTTTCTTGTGGATTCTTTTATGAGTTATTAGGATATCAGAATTCACAAAAGGCTTCCCACTTATTTCGGAAGTGTAAGGCTGCTGCAGATCATGAGTAGGAATTACTTTATGATACCTAGAAACAAAGTAACATTGGTAAATTTAGCATAATACCATTCCTATAGTTAATAACTAGTGGTTATTCGAAAATCACAGAAAAAGTTTCTAATAAGCTATATATAATATTAAAAGAACATGTATTTACACACTTACAGCCCCGCAGCTCCAAGATATGAAGTATTATTATTTTATATTATTTTATATTATATTATTATTTCATTTATTTGGCATTACTTTTCTATTCCCTTTATCTATAGATCATGTTGTAATCATATATATAAATAGTTGATTAGCAAGCTTGAGTAAACTGTTGAAAAAATATGCTGTTCAATTTTGATGTCACTATAATCAGCGGTTCGTTTTTAAGAGCATTTTGAAACTTAAACTTTAATTATAATCACCCTGTAAAAGTGTGCAAAATTCCTTCAAAATCAAGTATAAACTGTAGCTTTATATAACGAATATTGACAATAATTAAGGGATGGAAAGAGGGAGAGAGATTTGGTTTTTGTAAAACTAATGTGGACAGGTATTTTTCTCTTTCTTTTAAAGTATATATGCAAAGATTCATCAAAATCAGATAAAAAAATGTGGGTTTACATAAGAAATCAGGGGTGTTAAAAGAGAAAAGGAAGTGGTTTCTGTTAGAAAACTTCTCCATGAAAAATACATATACATGCAAACTTTTATGGCAATCTGTCAAACGGTGTCGACTAGTAGCTTTGTGTAAAGAACATTGATAAAACTGCGAGGGGATGTAAAGGGGGAGAGGAGTTGGGTTTTTCTCTTTATTTTGAAGTATATACGTGTACAAGGTTCCAACAAAATCACATAAAAAGTGGTATATTGTATAATAAATTAAGGATTGTAAAAAGGGGGTTGGAGTGGTTTTTTAAAATTTTTTGGTGCTAAACCTTGTCTATAAATAATAAATTCATGTGTCAACTTTCATCATGATTGGTCAAATAGTGTCAACGTCTATTAATCTCGGATATACTAACATCTTCTTGTAAATATAAGATTTAATGTTAAAATGGCATAAATTCTATATACAAACTAGTATCACTATTTTAGGTTTAATATCATTATTTGTAGTTTGTGTTACTTCCGTTATGCAGTACAATAGTTTAGTTATTCAATAAATTTAATTTTAACTTCTATGCAGCAAAAATTCAATCACTTTATTGAATATGCTGATCAAGCATAGAGAGATCAAAGTCATTTAGTTTAGTACCATCTCAGTTGGCAAGATTTTAGTTTCTGTAGTGTGTTATAATTGCATAAATTGTTTTAATGTATCTCTAAATGATTAGGCAGCAAAAGCAGAAACAGCCTGAGTAATTATTGAGTTATAACAGCTAACAAAAACATAAGGCATAGTGAATTTGCTATAGAATATAATATATCCTAATAACACTGTAGATTGTGTTGTTATAACTCTCACATTGTATATAGCCTGTAATACAAATAAATATTAGGATCACTGAAATGATTTTAATAAATGAGATTATATTTTAAGTGTATTATGCTGTTTTTAAAGATTATTAATTAATAAGTTTATTGCCAGTGTTACATTGTAATATAACTCTTTACATATGAGCAAATTACCCAATCAGCTATACTTAGTACTGGAAACTGGAATGTTTTCCCTCAAATTAATTTGTATGGTGTTTTCTCAATATGGACACTAACTGTTATTAGTGTCATTTCATTTATGCTGCCTTGATGACAGTGGCATATTATATCTATAATTACCAATGATCAAAACAGATCTATTATAATTTCTAGTTTTAACCATCTTCAGACCTTTAGAATCAATCATTTCTAGCCACTATATATCAACCAAAGCATATCTGAGAATTCAGCTGTCAACATTATGAGATAAAGTGATGTCAGTCACTAGCTAGATACTGCTTCACTATAGACACCAGGTATAAATGAAACTAAAAGTTATTAATAATCAAATGTGCTAATCATAGTTTATACAAACATATCATGCTATTACCCTCAGCCACATTATAATTAAAGATCAGTTGTTATCAAGGGGAGTTTCACATTTTTTTGTGTGTGTAGTTAGCATGAAACCTGACTGTCTATTAATTTAAGTATAGGACACTTTATTTTGATTTAAGGATCCACATATCCTGTGATGAAACTGTGTACTGTATAATACTATAGGAATTAAATAAATTCAGTTTAGTAATCTGCTCAAATTAAATTCCACAGTGTTTGTGGAAATCATTTCAAATGATCCTTACTCCAAGCAGCTCTTTTTATTCTAATTCTGTAAAACAATAGCCTAAAGTGAAATATAATTTCATAAGTATCTGAAAGAACCCTCTACCATACTGGGTATTAATAAAAGAATTGTGTAAAATCAACTCCATAAATATCCACTGTATGTAGAAAAATATATACACAGTAATATCTGACTGTATCATAAAAAAAAGGCTAAATGCTGACTGGATCAGTAATATTCAAATTATAAATTGTAACAGGGATGTACTGGTTATTAGCTGCTTCCTATCAAATGTCAATCTCTCCTTCATGTGGAGCATGGATGAGGCTCTGGTGACTGAAATACAGTAAAGGAGGATAAATTATAAATAATCAATTATTCCAGGAAACAGGAAGCCATTAGATTAAAGACCCTAAGGGTATCCCAAAGATATGTAATCCTCTTAAATTACAAATAGAATAATGGTTTCTTCTTGGGTAAAATATTCCAGAGGTAAAATCACCCCCCCCCCCCCCGATCTGATATCCAGGTGCAGACTGTTCAGGGAGGAGTCACTAGAATGGATAGAAACATTCTACGAGTAGGAGCGAGAAATGTTAGAAGTCTGAATAGGGCAGGTAGGTTAGAAAAATTAAAAAGGGTGATGGAACGACTTAAGTTAGATGTCATTGGGACTAGAGAGAATACCTGGAAGGACGCACAGGATTTGTGGTCTGAGAACACAGAATAATCAATACAAAAGCTGTAGGTGGAGTTACTGGTGTAGAATTTGTAATGAATAAGAGAACAGGAAAATGGGTGAGATTAGTGACACAAATATTTTGAAGAAGGTAGAAACTATGCCTGCTCCAGTCACGTTAGTATAAGTGCATATGCCAATGTCACAGGAAGATGATGATGAAACAGGAAACATACACTTAAATTGAATAATTAATTGAAAATATGAACGGGAGGAAAATCTAATAATCACTGGTGAATGGAATGTGGTATTAAGAGAAGGAAAAGAGAGTAATACTTTTGGGAATTTTGGTCTGGGGGAATGATATGAGTGAGGGAGAAGGTTGTTAGAATTTTGTAAAAAATATAAACTTGTCACTGACAATTTAAGAACCATGTATAAAAGGTCTATATGTGGAAATGTCCAGGCGATACAGGTAGATAACAAATTATATCATGGTCAAACATACTCAGGAATCAAGTTCTAGACTGTATAGCATATCTAGGAGTAGACATAGACTAACCAAAATCTGATAGGCTGATGCTCAAGCAAATTAAGAAGCAATTCTTACAGAACAGACTTAAAGTAAACAGACTCAAAAAGGAGGGAAAAATTTGCAAAAATAGTAGATGTGGAGCAAAAAATAACTCTAATAGACTTCAACTGAGGATAAAAGGAATGAGGAGAGAAATAATCAAAACTGGTATAGAATTATTAGGCTTTAGGGAACAAACCAACTGCAAACCTTGGACCACAGAAGTATCTTTGGAGTTGATGGATCAGAGAACAAGGAACAAAAATGCCTACTGTTGACACAGGGAGTAAGAAATACAGACAATATTGAAATCAAATAAACAGTAAATACAAAAAAAAGCAAAAGAAAAAAGCATGCAAGAAAAAAGTGAAAAAGTAGAAAAGGAAATGGTCATAAGTAAAATAAATGTTGCATATAGGAAGATAAACATAATTTTGGAGATATAAAGAAAAGAGGTATAAACATAAAATTTGAAGATGGGAAACCGTTTAAGTACAGAAGATAGAACAAACCAATGGAATGTATATACAGAGAAACAGTATGACGGTGTTGATTTAAACAACAGTGCATTGAAAAAAAAGGTGATGTGAATTTTGATGATTCACACAATTTGATTGAGCTTTGAATGATTTGAAAACAAATGAGGCAGTCGGGATAGATGAGATACCTGCAGATCTCCCTAGGAGAAGAAGGAAGTGAAAGATTATTGAAACTTATATCCAAAAATTATGAAACAGAAGAGAGTCAAATTGTTTATAATAGAAGTACTATCTCCACACTTCTGAAGAGAGCACAAGCTGATAAATGTGATAATTGCTGCACTAATAAGTCTGACATTCCAGGCTTCAAAATTACTGATCAGAATAATATATAGAAAAATAGAAGCAGTAGTAGAGGAGATAGTAGGTGAAGATCAATTTGAGTATAGGAAAAACTGTCGTACAAGTGATGTAATTCAGGCCAAAAGATTAATACTTGTAGGGCAAATCAAGAAAAATAAAGATACTTTTATGATAATTATTGATTTTGAAAAAGCTTTAGACAATGTTAGGCTAGGAGAAGAAGATAAAAATTCTGAAGAAGTCGGGTCAAAAATATGGAGAAAGAAGATGCTGCTGATAGTTTGGGACGACTCTAACAGCATGCACCGTGAAACAGGAGTTGAAATTATTTGAGTCATGCGTGATAAGCAGCAACTGGGTGCTTTGTGTTCTGCATCAATACTGTCTATCAATGGCCATTTATTCTTTTGGAAAGTGGATTTTGATCAAACCTATATATGAAGCCAGGCAGTGGTTGCATGTTAATTGGTATATTACATGGGAGGTTTTGCAGGTTGCATGTATTCATATGTACCATAGCCTCCAGCCATTGCTTCAATAATGAAACATAGTTTTGATATAATATACATTGATATTAAGCACAAAAAAATCTAAATGAAAACCTATAACCGTAAAGTATAAGCATTATCTAGAAACAAAAATAGGATTGCTCAATCTTACCTTGTTTGCAAAAATGAGGAAGGAGGATGTGTGGAGTCCTGATGCAGATGAAGACTGGTCAAATTTTTAAATATTTGTTGGCAATGCATACAGACATACGATGGGCAGGAAACAGCTGTGACATGTTCAAATACATGTTTTGTTAGAGAACTCCAAGATAAAAACACCTGTGCACAAATAGCACACACAACTTCCAATTCTCTTTCTTGCTTCAAAGTAATTTCTCTGTTATGATAAAGTGTATGGGCACACAATGTTGACAGATCTATGAAAACCAGCCCACACTGTTCACAAATATACTGTGGAGTATTTACAAGTGAGTCATGGTAGAATACATGTCTTATTAGCAAATCCCTTGCACTGTAAACTTGCAGACATTTAGCACACACAAACTGCAGTGGTCTCGTAGCAGATGTGTTTTCTACCACACCAGTATCCTCTTGGTCACGACACTGAGCTAGGTTTTGTTGAAATCTAATTGTTGCCCTGCAATGAGAAAAAAATTAGGTCCTTCACTAAGGATGTACACTAAAATTTATGACTTAAGCTACATAGAGGCACATGATACATTAAAAACCAATTACAGTTCCATTTACCAGATATATGTTAAACTGCTACATTTTATACAAATGAAAAAAAGAAAAATGGAAATTGCTTTTAGGCTATATAAATGACAAAGGAAAGGGAAAATGACTCACATCACTCACCAAAGATGAAGGTCGCGATGAGTGAAAAACATATATGACAAACATAGATGTATACAATATTTCAGTTTTCACCTTATTCACGTAATAGAAGCTGAGTAATGAGGTTCGGGCAGTGTGAAACATGCCGAAGTTTATCACATGACTAAGTGAATTATCTATATGTCTGGAAAGACTGAGATGTTATAACAAATATATATATCGCAGGTGGTGATAAAATTATTAATATAACAAAAGTGTCTGGAATACTAAAACAAACAGTATATAAATAAATTAATTAATTTGTTAAATGATAATACTAATAATAATGAGTCACCCATATTGAAGTCATGACTTCTGGGCAATGCAAAAGACATAATGGAAGCAACTTTTATTCCTAACAGGAAGAGGTGAAGACAAACTTTTAGCTCCTTAAATCTGGAGCTACTTGGCTAGGGATGGATGACCCTGAGAGAAAACACATGGTCATCCAGGAAAGTGTTTAGAAATGGGTTAGTTCCATGCTTCTTTTTATTTTTTATTTTTTTATTGGTAAAAATAAACTGTTAAAGTAATTGAAAGAGAAAAAATAATTACATATAAATTCATAAAAAGTGTACAAGCTATGTAACGTTTCAAGTGATATGTTTCCACTAAATGCAATGAAATTTTCCAGCATTATATCATATAATTGACAAAAGCTATTAAACATAAAGATTCCAACTTTATTGATTATAGCTTTATGCTCATAGAAGTTGAGGTGATTAGTGATGGGAATGGACTGGGAGCAAGGAATGGCAAGGAATTAGGCCATAGCCAATTCAAAGGATCAACCCAGCACTTCATCTGTGCTGATCTGGAGAAACCATGGAAAACCCAAATCAAAATGGCCCACACCGGGATTCGAGCCGCGCATCCTCCCACATGCGAGGCCAGGGTGTTACCCTGCACCCTCCATATACCTGGTGTTATTCTGATGTAGTTAACAAAGTAAAAATTTTACCTCCCTCTTGGCCATGACCACCTGTATATGATAAACGTAAAACTTATCAGTAACAAATGTATTTGCCGTTAAGTGAGTTAAATATTTTTAAATTAAATTACTTAGTATTATTTGCGCCAGAAAATATAAAACTTTAGTGCTCAATATCAGACACTCGCTAAGTTAATATTTAGTTTTATCAGAAATAGCTAAATTATTCACCATAGATAAATGATGTATATTAGGAAGAATAATATACATATAATACTGTGGTAAGTCTTGATTAGATTTTAAAGTAACATAAATTTCTACATCAGCAGCTCACTTGTTTAATAGCAAGGAAATACTTTACCTATCAGGAACAGGTTCCATTTTTAAATTCTCTTGTTCAGCATTTTCCAGCATATTCTTAAAAAAAAAAGAAATAATGATAAATATAATAATCTTGGAATATAATTTTAAAAAAAGAGAAATCAACAACATTAATGCAGGAAGTATAACACCAATAAAAACATGAAAAGTTATTTTTTTAAAAAGTTAATGATCCTTATTATTTGGTAACATGAAACCAAACATAAATACAAGCAAACAAGATGAAATACTCAAGTCCCAAACACTTTTGTAAACTGAAAGTTTAGTTACTTTAGCATGTCAACTAACCACACTGGTCTAATAAAAGAAAAATAATTCCGTAAACGACTACAGTAGAACTCTGAATGTCTGTTCCGATAGCCTTTTTTATTTATAAAATCCTCTGTAAAATTATCGTATGTATATTAAGAATGAATTCTTTTGATGTTACACAGGGTGAATTAGGAGGAATGGAAATTATGAAGGAGTGGTAGAACGAAGAAAATTGAGTAAAAAAAAAAAAGTTCATATATACACGTGTCCGATCTTCATTCGTTTTGGAGATACAAGTGCTACAAAATTGGGAGGTAAAAAGTAAACACAAGGGACGAATTACTCACTCACACGTAAAACACTGCAACCCCCATAAAAGTAAACTAAGACGTACTCAGAAGAGCTACACGTACTGTTGCAAGACATGCAAAGTGTACTGAAGTCTTTGGTGGGATTTTCAAAAATTTAATTTAAACCTTTGTTTTTGTATGAAAAAAGTACTTCAATAAGTTGTTTGTGTGCTCTTGATCATTTTCTAAGGTTTATTTTAAGCATAATATTCCTACACCTGTATCACCAAAACAAATGGAAATTGAACACATGTTTACATGAACCTTTCTACTCAATATTGTTCATACTACCACCTCGTTCAATATTTATCTTTCCTCCTGAATCACCCTGTATATAAACAAACATCCTAGATTAAATAGTCTAATTCTTTGTTAGTGTCTCATACCTTGCCCACAGTGTGATTATTAAGACTAGGAGAGAATTGTCATCAAGCAATAAAGAAAGTAGTAATAGCATTTATGAAGTGATTTTGGGGAATCATAGAAAACGAAAATCTGGATCAGAGGGCCTAGAATTCACGGCGGAGCTACTACTACTAACAGACAGTAATTGTCCACAAGGATACAGTGGGAAGTGTGTGGGAACATGGTTAGCAGTTCAAGCCTTGTTTATACATTGGTTTATTACAATTATTAATGATAATGCTGAAACTTACAGAAAATGTTACAACTATAATATCAAATACCACCAATCCTGGTCTTGCAAACGAAGATATGAATAATCTTGTTATCACAAAATGATATAATATTATGGACCAAACCTTGGTCTTGCAACTTATACCTTGAACAACCCTTATAATTACAAACAATCCTACTTATACCAAATTATAGAAAATAACCAGCATGGCTCTTAATAATCTACTAGCCAAATACAATTTTATATTTGAGCCAGACCACTAACGACGAGGTAGAAAGCGACACACTGGTAGTAGTAATTGACAGAGAAAATTACTAATATAATGTCAAATAACACCGGCCGACAATTCCACGTAGATTAATAACAGAAATAACAAGACCGTCTCGTTCTCGTCTACCAGCATCTAACACTCGGCCAGTAGGACCAAACACAATTTATGGCTGAGGCACACCGCTAACGACGAGGCGGAAGGCGACACTTGTGGGTTGCAGTTGACGACCACTACCTCCAATACCGTCCCGGGCGAGAAGGCAGGTTTCAGCTCGAAAGGCACCATCCGGGTCGATCGCCACGGTGTTCCCAAGCTTCGGGACAGCACTTTCGGCGAAGGTGTATCGGAGAAATTCCCTCTCTGCAGGTGGTCGAAGCACGGTCACGAAGGACCCACCAATTCACCAGAAGTATAATCCACGGGCGGCCCGGTCAAACCATCAAGCTGAGTCACGGCCACTGCGAGAAATACCAGGCATAACTAATCGACTGTTGGCTGCCACACTGACTGCTTCCTCCTTAGTCCCGCAACGCTATCACTCCGGGAAACATTAGCGGAATGCCGATCGCATGACTCCAACTGCACGGCCACTCAGGGCCGACCGACTGACTGACTCTCTAGCCGACCGACTGACTGCCTCTCTGGCCGCCCGGTCCAACCCGGACCCCGCAGCCCCACCAGACCTCCAGCCTCACGGCGACACAGGGAAGCACTCCGCTTCCGACGGACTGACTGGCTGGCTGGCAGACTGACAAAGACTAACTGCCCGCTCGGATACGTGTCCCCACATATATACCCGCTATCGCCAGGAGCCCCAGCGCTCTCTAGCGGGGGGAACACCAAAGAGGAAACAATCGCGAGCGGAAGAGAAGGCAAAGATACAACAAGAGCCGAGCACGGCTCAACAAACATCCTAGATTAAATAGTCTAATTCTTGTTGGTGTCTCATACCTTGCCCACAGTGTGATTATTAAGACTAGGAGAGAATTGTCATCAAGCAATAAAGAAAGTAGTAATAGCATTTATGAAGTGATTTTGGGGAATCATAGAAAACGAAAATCTGGATCAGAGGGCCTAGAATTCACCAAACATCACAATGAATAACATTACTGCTCTCCCACCAGGTTCCCTCAATATTTGGAAATTCTCATTTATCAGTTTGAGTACTTTTGATACAATTATTTGATATTTTACATATGAAAGAACTAGGAGATATACGTAACTACCAAATACATCATAGCTGATCGGAATAATTGGAAACAAGTGCAATTTACAACCATTGAGGGTTTTTCTCTTTTTATGTCTGTAGTGTTGTGGCTCATTGATACCACTGGGGCTGAGAAAGGATTGATCACAATGAATGGGAAGGAACTTAGCCATTCAATTTTGAAGGAACAAGCACAAAATTGACCTAAAGTAATTTATAGAAACCATGGAAAATAGAAAAGGGGATGGCATAACCAAGATCAGACCAGGATGGCAAGCCCAAGCTTCATACAAAGTAAGCTTCGTCAGAGGCAAAGGTCAGTTAGTGATAGTAAAAAAAAAAACCAGTATACAGCAGCAATCAAATAATAAAAATAATTAGATATACGGATACAAGAAAGCCTTACTGATTGTTTGTGTAGCCTTTCTTAATTACAAAAGTCAATCCAAAATTATCATTTGTATATTAAGAATAATCTTTTTTGTATTATACAGAGTGATTCAGGAGGAATGGTAATAATTAACTTTCAAAAGAAGGCAAAAACTATTACTACACTTCTACTCAAAATGTATGTATCATTTAAAAAGAAATATGGCTCACCTTAGAAAGGCAACTAAAATCAACTCCAAAAGTACAATAGCAAATTAGTAAAAAACTAAGGAAGGATAGGAAAATATGACCCAACACTTACCACAGATGAAGGTGGCTGGGAACAAGAAACACAAAAAAAAAAAAAAAAAAAAAAATACAAGAGAACCACAATATTTCGGCGAAACACCAGATGTGTACACAAGGAGCACTGCCTGATGAATGGCATCGCCGGTGCAGATGGTAGAGCAGGAGGGGGAGGGGGGAAAGCTCAAGTATTGGATCGATAATTAATCGATACAATTGATGGTATATTCTCATTGAAATTGATAGACTGATATAATAAATAAGTGAGGATACGTATATAAATCAAATTTTGAAAAAGTATAAGTGAAAAATAAAATATAAATATTAGAGATAATAGGAGTTGGGTCTGGTTGGAAGGAATTTATTGGAGATTGAGCTTGGAGGATGTCTGGTGTCCAGATATTCTGATAGGCTAGTTCCCATCTACGTAGTTCAGAGGAGGTTGTGTTATCAGGGAAAACTCAGATCGTCCTAACTGAGAAACATGTTCAGATTATTCAGTTTGTGGGAACTGGCATGTTATGCAACTGGATGGGCCTCATTGTTAGTATACACTGTCTGCCTGTGGCCATTCATTCTGATAGCAAGTGGGTTAGTGTGAGGCCTATATATGAGCTGGAGCAATGGAGGCATGTAAGTTGATATATGAGGTGTGCTGTCATGCAAGTAGCATGACCAATGATGGGGAATGTTTCACCTGTGGTGGGACTGGAGTAAGTGGTAGTGGTGGTCACTAGTCAATGTAACAGAATCACAATTTCCAATAGACCTGGTGAAACAACAAGAATATCATATAAATGGTGATAACACTGCATATTTTGTACCAATTCATGGAATATGCAGCTCTATTTTGACTGTCAATGGCCTATCAAGAGTGAACTCGACCTTTAGTGTAAATAGTGATATCCTCAGCAGATCATATTGATATAATCATCACAAGTTGGTGGTGAGATGTTATAATACAAACTCAGTGATTCAACAACAGGGCATGTCATCAAATCGGTGTGTTTTCATAATGCCTATACAAACACAATGTCCTGTTAAACAGTACTATAAGGATAAAAAGCAGTGATTTTTACAGCAACAATAAAAGGAAGAGAGTTGAAGTTACTATTATCTATGAACCAGTCTGAGACTGATAAGAATAGTTAGTTTGACCTCAGAACTGTTTATTTGTACCAGCTGTAAATTACCAAGACATACTCATGTCTCGAAGCACCAACAGCGACAGTAACGCGAGCAGACACAACTTAATGTAAACCACCACTGAGGCTGCAAGTGGTGAAACAAATTGTTCTCATCATGAAACGGAATCTATCAATAAATCTCACACCTTGGTCTATGATTATGTGTCAATTGCAGAAAGGAATAGCACATTACTTGTTACAATTCACCCACACAACAGAAAAGAACTTCTATATTATATACTTGTATATATTTCAACAGAAATATTTAAGTAATATTTTTTACCTTATCATCTTCAGTTACTACTAGCAAGTAACTAAAGAGCAGGAATTTTACAGGACCACCACAACTATATTATTTGGAGCAAAATATGTCAGTGGTTTGAAACATATGCACAACACTACACTGAAAAACACACCCCTACCTAATGCAACACATGTGAATAATTTATCAGTAGACTTGTGCAGGAAAATTCTGTTAGCAGCATGTGGATACTAACAAATGTGAAATCTATATGTGTAGCTTAGACTAAAAAGTGAATCTTTTCCAATTTTCTGTCTGTTAAACACTAACTAGTAAATATAAAATACCTTTAAGAACTTCATATTTAACTGAAAATGGAAAGCAAGATACTCAAGAAACCAATTTTCACACAACTAGAAATAGGTTTTCCTCAAGAGCTTTGTAATATATTCAGATAATCAATAAACACAGAGAAAAACACTGATAGCAGTCACTGTAGAATACAAACATAGTAACTGGTATTTCAGTTATAAATTCCCGTGTCTGTAATAATTTTCATATAAAAAATGCAGTTGCGCAGTAACTGCTGCAAAAAGGGCTTTTTTCTTCGGTTTCGTCACGCCGATTTATTACAGTTAAACACTAACAAACATCGTTTAGTTACTATAAATGCAGTTGCTCATGTCATTTTCAGACTATCAAACACAACTTATTTATCATGTGGTCAACTCATACAGTTTAACGGACAATATGTGCTAATTACCAATTCTTTCAAACCAAGTGAGAGGTGTGTCCTGCTGTTAAGCTGTGCTGTAAGACTCCGTAAGCAGCTTTAAGTTGTAAACCTACCTCTTCCAGAATATACACAGCATTTAAATCGGCTCCATACCACCTCCTTCTGTTGTTTTGAGACAACAAAACTCAATTACAACTCCACAGCAAAATAACAACGCTCCACGAGAACAGCTGATAGGTTCAGCTACAGAGATGCTTAATGTCCCAGAGAAAGAATTTCACTCACAATTTCTGCTGCTCAAAAAACTAAGATCATTGCTCTCTGAAATCTAAATGTTTGCCAGCCTTTCACTATTTCCATCGACACATATAAAATTTATGGATACGCCAACAATTTATTTCTCAAGTAATCCATGGCATTGGTAACAGCAGCAAGTTTGAAAATCCAAGATCCATCTCAATATGTTTATCCAGTTTCTTAATATTTCACTTACACGTACTAATAAGAAAAACGTTTACAAAAAATTACTTTTAATTGCGATGAACCATAACTCCAAATGTAGCAATTTTAATGTTACCGGAATCTGTACATTCTACGTGTTTTTTTTATTGTTTGAGTTCAGTTGAGATGAATTTATTTTACGAGGGACAGCTTGCTCCAGTGGTAATTACAATACACCATCCAATTATTTTATTATTATTATCTTATTAATTGTTATTTTCATGAATACTGCCTTTTTTTTTTCCTCCACTCATGTTCTTTTGCCAATTAAGAATTTAAACGTTTTCGGCCTTTTAGTAAATTATTCATCGCTTCCTTTGGTAATGCATTACAATCGTGACACTGTACCTACAAAGGAAAATGTTTCAATCCCTTATGCATGACACCGAGCGACAGTTGAAAGTCGAGTGCCTATGGTTATCCTTTCCTTTGCTTGCAGTACTCACAATTATTCGAGCCTATCCATCCAATCCCATCACCAATAAATGCCTTAATCACCCTCTTGTTTACCAATGACTCACAATCCTGCTCTTTCCTCATATCAGACTGACTGGGTCCTGTGGTAATTTCCATACACAAATCTAGCTGCTTTGTTTTGCACGCGCTCCTAAACCTGTGTTTGATCCTCAAAATGTTAGTCCCAAACTACACACCAGATTCAAGCAATGTTAGACCAAAGTTTTGTAACCGAATTACCTCGTTTCTCTGGCGCCCCTTTACAACCCTCACCAACAAAATAAGAATGATTAACGGCAAACAAGGTGCCTAAGACGGGTTTATCAAAATATTACTGAAGCGGGTATCACTGCCTGATGCATCCAGAATTTTCTATGCCTATATTAAAAAAACTGTAATGAGCCTGCTCACACAATCAGAAAAATTGAAATTCATCCTAAGGAAATAATGAAGGAAACAAAAAAGCTAAAAACCCACAAGGCCACCGGTGTTAATAGTAACAAATAGTAGGATGTGACATTGTACCTTATCTTGAAACGTTAATTGAGTCCCGATCCTTGCTGCTTACCAGGTGACTGGAATAGTGCGATAGTAGTACCAGTCCACAATGGAGGGGTAACAGATAGAGCCGAAAATTATAGGCCAATCAGTTTAAGATCAGTTGCAAGTAAACTAATGGAGATATTAGCATGCAACCATGAGGAAGGAAATATGTGGAGGAGAAATGACGTTAAATCTGTGAAGCAGGCTCTAAACTCTCGCGCATGCGCAGTGGCGGCAGTGGCCATATTGCGAATCCATACAAATGCAAAGTTCACATTGTGTTTGATGCAGTGATTATTTCATTTTCTAATGTGTCTAAGTATTTTATAATGCCATCTTGTGCCATCTAAGAATCTGATGAAGCAAACGATGTTGTTACCCCAAATGCAGTTTGCGATTCAAATACACGTGTGTGGATGTGTCTACATAGTTTGAATTTGTAGCGGCAATTTAGTGGAGATTGTGGTTAGGTCTAAATGCAGTCTGTACCAGAATGGTTTTGTTGTTGCATATGTAAGGGACAAAGAATTTATCTATTATTGTTAGTAATTTCATGAGAACCATATTAGTGCCAAAACGTGTATCGCGATGTAAACTATTCCCAGCTATTCCCAATTAAGCTTATGATGTATGGTAACAAGATATTTTTATTCTGGTCTAGGCCTCATTAAACCTAACCACAAGTGTAGTAATAAAACAGAAATATCAATTCTGCATGTCCACCATGTAATTCATTGTGGCTTTGACAGAATTAATTTTTGGTCCAGGCCGCATATCAACCCAATCCCCTCAATTTTTTCTTCTTAATTTCAATCAAAAACATCTCACATTGGAGACAGAATATCTCTGAAACTAGGCAGGATATCAAAAAATTTTATTCTTCATTTTAATTGTTT
>JARYHS010006454.1:0-20485 GCA_031002005.1 Vandiemenella viatica
AGTATACATGGAAAAAGAAACAGGTGCAATACGGGTGGTTTCGTGGGAAAATGCGAGGTCAATTCGGCAAAGGAAGACCATATCTCGTGTTAGAAACAAATGCCGCAGGTGTAGATCGGGAAGCGCCTCAAATTCACGCTAATCCGAACGAGACACCGATCGCGGTGGTGTAATGGCCTCGCATTCGGGAGGACGGCGGTTCGAATCCCCGTCCAGGCATCCAGATTTGGGTTTTCCATGGTTTCCCAAATCACTCCAGGCAAATGCCGGGATGTTTCCTTAAAAGGCCATGGCCAAATTCCTTCCCATTCGTTGCCCCCATCCTTTCACGTCTCTAAAGACCTCGCTGTTAGAGAGACATTAAGCAGATTAAAAAAAAAAAACGAACGAGACACTGTGAATGAGGACTTGCTATACCCAATTTTCCCTGTGAGAGAACAACCTTTTTCGCGACAGCGAAATTTTTCAGTCTATATGACTTTAATATCTCATCCTAAAGACAAAACCCAAAATCATTCTACTTGTCTTTCGCACAAGCGAGCGGACACCTTTGCACAATCGCCTAGGTGATTTATACGCAACTAATTTACTAAAATACCAGGTGACTACCCCAACCCCAGCTTTGAGTGTAGATGTCTACCTGCAGGAGTGCGAGTGTTGGTGTACATTCAGTGTCATGTGTAACAGTACCGGTAGTAGATATAAATTGTCTGTGTGAGCCCAAAGCCCCCTAGTGGCGAATTCTGAACTAATGTTAGCCACGCCACCCTTGTAACCTGACACCATCCCGCTGACCTTGAAACCTCAGTTTCCCCTCTTTGCAACCTGATACCCCCCTCCCCTCCTTGTAACCTGAAACCATCCCGCTGACCTTGAAACCTCGGTTTCCCCTCTTTGTAACCTGATACCCTGTGCAGGTGTTCCTTCCATGTAACCTGATATCCTAACGTTGACCTTGAAACCTGCAGGTGTTCCTTCCGTGTAACCTGACACCCTTTGCAGGTGCAAACCTGTTGCAAACTGATACGCTACCGCCGACCTTGAATTCGAAACCGCGGGCAGGTACAAGCCTGTTGTAATCTGATACCCTGCCTCTGACCTTGAATTCGAAACCCCTCGCCGTCAACCGGTTTGTAATCGACACGCCGCGCAAGAAACCGGTTTGTAGAGCGGGCGGGCAGGTACAAACCTGTTGTAACCTAATACCCCGCGCCGAGAACCAGTTTTTTGTAGAGCGGGCGGGTGAACAAAAACCGGTTCTCGCTACCTGGGGATGGCCACTTGTTTGAACACCTGCCTTCCCTAGCGGTATAACACACAGCGCCTGGTCACCGAGCAGAGAGGACCAGCTCAATATCAGGCCCGCTGCGTGACCGAGATTTCGCCGATCCGGACCTCGTCAGATACACCAGTTTTAGCGACATGGTACGGAAGTCCAAGAAGCCGGCATCACCACAGGTGGCTACCAGTCTGCCAGCAGCCCCGGTCGGCGGTGGAAACCTTGACGCCATGGCACTTGCTGCGTTGAGGAATCCACCGTCATTCTGGCCAACTGCGACGCCACCGTTTGTGTCTGCGGTACCGGAATCGCCGGCGTCACCCGACTCCGACACTCCGGACTTGTGCCCAATGGACACAATAGACCCCGCCACTGACGAGGGGGCCTTGGAGGAGGGACCAGTGCCGCCGATTCTCGCCAGCTACACCGGGAATTTCTGCAGTCTATTGGCCCAGCTTCAGCCAGTAACGCTGCTGCCAATGCTCTGCTGGCCAACACAGCAAGGGTGAAGATCCTCCTCTCCTGCCCTCTGGACTTCACGGCAGTGACCAAGAGGCTACAGGAAGGATCCATCACATTCGAAGTCATGCTCCTGGGTCCTAAGAAAACCCAACCGAATGCCAACGAGCAGAAAACTGCGCCAGGGCCGTCCAGCCGCAAGCTCACTCAGTGTTACAAATGTCAAAAATTTTGGCATTGTGCACGCGAGTGCACGAACGCACTCAGGTGCGTTCGTTGCGGGAGAGGTCATCGCGCGGCGGAATGCAACCTGCGCCGCGAAGACGCCTTCTGCTGCAATTGCGTCCAAAATCACGCGGCAGCATACCAGGGCTGCAGTGCATGGAAGAAGGAGCGTGGCAAGAAGAAGCACCCACCACGGCAGCGCCCAGGGCTCCATAAGAGGGCCGCTGCGGGTGACCAACACTCCGGTCCCCCGGCACCAGCAAGTCGACGGCTGCTGAAAAGCAGCCACGCCATCAAGCAGAGAAGAAGAAAAGAATCAAGACACGGGAGAGTCAAGACAGAGAAGAGAGGCTTGCTGTCAGCACACCTGCATTCGTCAGGATGATAGACTGCAGACTCTCTTCCAGCTCCTCACTGAGCTCCTCACGCGACTTCCGCTAAGGGAAGTCGCGCCAGTAGCTACTCCCACCTAAGACCTTTTCCACCATGCGCGAGGACCACCCGTCACCGCCATATGAAGATATCATCTTCAGCCAAACAGCAAGGACAACCCGACAGAGATGAAAAACACCGTCATCAAATAGGGAGGAGTAAATGCCGAAAGGCAACACACTCCCCAATAATCAGCTCCAATATGGCTGGAGCAGTTAATGGCTGTCTGCGGCGCTAGCGGTATAAGAAGCCTGCGTCAGCCATCCGTGAATCACTTCTGCTCCGCAGTTCGACGAGTAAGGTTGTCTCTCTCTCGCTCTTCTGAATTCCAGTAACCATGTCCGAAGATCTCTTCAACTACGAAGGTAGTTCAATCACACTTGTGAAAAATTTTCGTAAATGCATACAATATATTATCATCTTAAATGTATACTATATATTATGTTTCTTTCACAGATATGGCTGTACTTTTGAGTTAAGCCACTTGATGATTATGGTTATGAATTTTTTAGTGATTGCTCATTATACAGTTGGTGTTGCTAGTTTTGCCGCTAATCATTGGTTTATTTTCTTTTATTTGCAGGAATTGATGAAGCTTCTAATATTGCAACCAATGAACTAATTGTGGTGAGCATTTTAATTTTTACTTGTAATTATTTTATAAAGTTATATTTTTTTCTATTTCATTTTTTTTTTCTGTCTGCAGAATGTGGCGATTTCGAAATGTTCAGCTTTGAAGGTATGCCAGTCACAGTAGTTGTATATTTATCTGTTTTAATGTTGTTCCATGATTATTTTTGATACTGATATACGTTTTGGTTTTTATGTTTCAGATATGGAAGCGGCTTTCAAATAGAGCAGCTGAATAAACGCGATGGGACTCCATTACTGGTCCAACCCCAAACGACCACGAACAACATCTAAGTGGTAAGTGTATATATATATATATTTTTTCATATTACATTATTTGTTTTCGTTCATATTACTAAATATTTTTTTTATTCTGTTTCAGATTCATTACAGTGGAGCTTAGATGGCGTGCGACTCATTTCAAAGCTTGCCATCATCCAGTGTGCCACCGACGCCATCATCACAGGGATGGATAATACCGACGCAATCTCTGGTACAATATGTTTCTACACCACCGATACCAGCAGGAGATTCGCCTACACACCGGAACCATAGAGTTACTGGTAAGTCAATACAACTTCTTTGAATTTATTTTTTTATTTACATATTTATTTATTTTTTCAATATTACTCAAATTTTCCCTTTTTTTCTGTTTCAGGTTCCGGTATACAGGGGTCGGCCGCAAATGAACCTGCCGCCATCAACAGGAATGATCCTGCCCCATCACCACCACTGTGGCGACCCTGGGAAACACCAGCCACAGCAGCTCCTCCTCGTCGACCCGTCGCCAGCACGTCATCGTGGCGGCCGACCCCAGCTTCACGCCAGCCTATCGCTAGCACGTCATCGTGGCAGCCGACCCCGGCATCACGCCAGCCTGTCGCTTAGCACATCATCATGGCGCCCAACTCCGGCATCACACCAGCCAGTCGCTAGCACGTCATCATGGCGACCAACTCCGCATCACGCCAGCCTGTCGCTAGCACATTGACATGGGCGACCGACCCCTGGTGCCACGCCCAGCCTGTCGCTAGCACATCGACATGGCGCCGACCCCGTGATCCAGCAGCAGTCACCCAAGCAGCTATTAGTGATAGTTCGTTACCATCTAGCAGCCACAACGATGCAGCAACAGGGGGTGAGTTGCCAGCAGCGCGGTTGATCCTTGAAGAGCGGGAAAGTGCTTTTGAACGTAGAATTTAATACCGGTACCATTCTAAATTCATTAAATTATATTGATCCTATTAAATACATTGAATGCTTGCCATGATCTTGTAACTGAAAAACTTCGCGAAATTGTTGATAGTCCAGTCCTCCCCGTCCGTAAAAGTTCAGGTGGGGTCTGATTACAACATTACAAAATTCAGAAGGAAAGCCGCTTTCCGAAACCGTCCCGTATGTGTTTTTTTACTAAAATGCGTGAAGTCACGCGCAGAGCACATCCCTGTCTGATTGGTATAAAAACTATGTGAAGTCGGAGCTCAATGTAAAATTGTGTGAGTTTCAAGAAAGGGACAGGCGGCAAAACTCTCTATAGAATCATCTCCCTCGACATCAACATTACTAAATTCGAACCATTCTATCGTGGGTCTTCCTATGTTGCTCTGCCAGCTGATATCTCTAGAAAGAAAGCCGTTGTCAATGTGGAAAACAGAGATGATGACTTATGCTTTCTATGGTCCCTTCTTGCTGCTCAAGTAGGGGTGTTTAAGAAACACGGAGATCGCGTTGAAAATTATAGACAAGCCTTCGCCAATCACAGTTTCGATTTTTCAGGTATTGAGTTTCCGGTAAAACTCTCAGACATTTCCAAATTCGAGAGGCAAAATCCAGACTATTCAGTAAATGTTTTCGGTCTGGATGTAGATAATGATAAACATGTAGTTTCCAGGGCCCTCCATCATACTGCAGACAAACGCGGTAAACACATAAACATGTTGATGATTACTGACAGTACTGGAAAATTCCATTATTGTTAGATTCACAACTTGTCGGCATTAGTTAGATCTTCATTAAGCAAAAACACAAGTGCTATGCACATTTGTGACAGATGTCTGCAACATTTCAGTAGCAAAGATGTCTTGGAACGCCATGAAATCGATTGCTCAAGGGTTAAACCAGTAAGAGTTGATTTACCCGGCGACGACGATAAAACCTTAAAGTTTAAAGGATTTTGTGCACCAAACAGCGTGTACCCGTTGTCGTTTACGCGGACTTTGAAAGTTTATTAGAGCCTTATGATTCATGCAGTCCTCCACCCAACGCCTCTCACTCTACTAGAGTCCAGAAACATGTCCCTTTCGCTGCCGCATACCAGGTCGTTTGTCCAGACGTGCCTAGTCTGTCGCATTTCGACTCCTACTCGGGCGTAAATCCCGAGAAATGGCTTGTGGAACAACTTGTTGTGCTTGCCAAGAAAGTTGATAAAATTTACAAGAGGTGTATTCCTCTTGTAATGACAGATGAGCAAGAAGCAAAGTTTGATTCTGCTGCGGTGTGCCATATCTGTGAGAAAGACATTGAACCGGGGACTGTCAAGGTCCGCGATCATTGCCATATCACAGGTAAATTTAGGGGGGCTGCACATAATGACTGCAATTTGCAGTTTAAAAATCCAATGTACTTACCCATTTTCTTTCACAACCTTTCTGGGTATGACGCTCACTTTATAGTTATGGCGTTATCCGACCTCGACGGTGATGGGATGGATGTGCTTCCCATAAACACAGAACGATATATTTCTTTTTCTAAAAAGGTTGAATATACTTCAATCACTTTAAGATTTCTGGACTCGTACCGTTTCATGCAGGCCCCATTAGATAAACTGGTTGGAACCCTTGACGACGGTGACATGAGCATTACAAGTGCTTATTTCACAGATCCCGAGAAGTTCCAATTAGTTAAACGCAAGGGTGTCTTCCCCTACGAGTACATGGATTCGTGGGACAAGCTCATCGAGGCCACGCTTCCTCCAAAGTCAAAATTTTATAGTTCGTTGTCGGAGTCAGAAATTTCTGATGAAGATTACGAGCACGCGACACAAGTGTGGCGGACTTTCCAGATCAAGGATTTAGAAGAATATGCAAGTCTGTACATGGGCACAGATGTACGGCTACTTGCAGATCTGTTTGAGAAATTTAGGGATGTATGTTTGGGGAAATACACCCTGGACCCCGCCCACTATTTCACTTCCCCAGGCCTTTCGTGGCAGGCTATTTTAAGGAGCACGCGTGTCGAACTGGACCTTCTGACAGATGTCGACATGCTGCTCCTTTTCGAACGAGGAATTCGCGGAGGTATTTGCCAGTGCGTGCACAGGTATGCCAAGGCAAATAACAGGTACATGCCGGAGTACAACCGCGAGGCGCCAGAAGATTTTATAATGTATTTCGACGTAAACAATCTGTACGGCTGGGCCATGTCGGTGTATCTGCCCACTGGTGGGTTTCAATGGCTAACAGCTAAGCAGATTGCTAGCATAGATTTTATGAACGTTGCAGATGACTCACCTAGGGGATTCGTGTTGGAGGTAGACCTTACGATTCCTCAGGATATACACGACGTTCTAGCAGACCTACCGCCCTGTCCAGAGCACAAAGCTCCTGTAGGTTCCACCCTCCCCAAGCTAATGACCACACTGGAAGATAAGGTACGGTATGTTCTCCATTACCGAGTCCTCCAGCAATGTGTAGGCTTGGGGTTGGAAGTGACTAAAATTCATCGCGTGATATCTTTCAACCAGTCACCGTGGTTGAAGGACTACATATCTCTCAATACGCGTTCTCGCCGTGACGCCAAAACAGATTTCGAGAGAGATTTTTATAAATTAATGAACAATTCTATATTCGGCAAAACTATGGGGAACATTAGAAAACACCGCGACGTGAAATTGTGTACTAGCTGGGCGGGCCGCCGCGGTGCCCGCAAACATATCGCTTCACCACACTTCAAACGGGCAACTATTTTCAATGAGGACTTTGTGGCCGTGGAGAAGGCGATAGTTAGGATTCTTTTCAATAAGCCAGTATATGTCGGGATGTGCATTCTTGACCTTTCTAAACTGAGGATGTACCGTTTCCATTACGAATTCGCCATTCCTCAGTTTAGATGCCCTAAATTACTTTACATGGACACAGACAGCTTCATTTACTTAGTGAGGGACTGTGATCCATATGAAGTGATGCTTCGTAACAGGGAGGAATTCGATACGTCCGGATATAGCACCGACAATCGTTTCAGGATAGAACCCTATAATGAAAAGGTTGTCGGTGTTATGAAGGACGAGGCGAATGGCACCCTGGTTTCGGAGTTTGCTGGGTTACGGGCAAAAATGTACGCATTCCGGCTTGAAACCGACCAAACCTGTAGACGGGCTAATGGTTTGGCTGGTTCCGTCACCAGAAAACTCACAATTGAGGATTACATCAATTGCCTCCATGGAGAAACCCCTCGCTACCACATTCAACACAGAATTTCATCAGACCTCCATGTTGTAAATACCGTTTAAATCTCCAAACTGGGTCTGTCTAGAACGGATGATAAGCGGTATATTTTCCCCGACGGGGTAGAGACCCTCCCGTGGGGGCACAAATCTGTACCTAGGTGAATGTTTGTGTGTTAAAGTGTATATAGTGTGTGAGTGAAGATGAAATATACCGTTTATTCCGTGTATCTAGTTTGTAAATATGTACACTAGTAAATATTTTGGTATCTACATAAAAAATCAATGTTGTAAATATGTAGATAAGTTAGGACTGCAAATTTCTGTATCTACTTCTCAGTTTATTAATGTTGTAAATATGTAGATAAGTTAGGACGCTGTAGATATGCTTGTATCTACTTCTCAGAGTATCAATATGTACATACGTTAGGATGCTGCATAGAGTTAAAAAAATCTTTTTCATTTATGTTTTCATTGGCTGCTGGGGGGTGCTACTGAATTGCTTTTGTATGACAATTTTTTTAAAAATAAAGTGTACAGAAGAAATGCTGTACATAGATTTTAAGTTTGCTGAGCTACATGCTCATTTGCTTTATATTAACGTAATTGGGAAAAAAATATTTGTAAAATAGGCTAAGTGTACAGAAGTAATGCTGTACATAGATTGTAAGTTTGCTGAGCTGTATGCTCATTTGCATTATATTAACGTAATTGAAGAAGAAAAAAACAGCACAATTGTTAGAAAAAATAAGTTTATTTATTAAGAAAAAAATGTATTTTACATTTTAAATAAATCTTTTTTATGAATCCACGTGTTATGTGATTTTATCAAAACCCAACCATTTCACCAAGATTATATTTTTCCTTCTTTTTATTACTGGTTCAACCAAAAATGTACTTGTAAGTTTTGCTAGTTGTAGTTCTTGCTGGTAAAAATGCTCCTGCAATATCTTTACCTTGATAATCTTTAAGTAAATAAGTTACAGGATTTGTTAATTTTTCTTTACTGACGGTAAAAACTACACTGTTGAAAGTAGTGAGTTGTCTTTAACATCGAACGGTTTCATCTTGATGGTGCTGTGCCACTTATTATTATAATCAGACATTAATAACCCAGGCTACTACATTGATGTGAACAGTGTGAATAAAATACACATAGTAAGTTATTCAATTTGTTTTATTTTATCCACTTTCCATTAATAAAACCCTTTACCGAGTTATTTTTATGAGTTCTTGTAGTGGCATGACGCTTCATCACTTACATACTAGTCTGAAGAGCGAATTGTAATAGACGCCAACATTCGAAAAGACATAAATTTGTTGGATATAAGTACATATGCGGCTATTTCTATGAATATCATTAAAAACAGTGTGAAAATGTACAAAATCAAGAAATCTGGTCATATATAACAAAAAATCGCTAAAAATAAAGTAAATTTCGTCCATGAATGAAGGCAATGGTTGACATAAAAATCACACCTGCGTGTATCACAATATCGTTCATATAATGTATGTGGATTACAGAAATACGTGTTATATGGAAAAAAAGTGTAATGGCAGTCTCCGGATAAACTAATAATGTGTTTTTTTTTTCAGTAATAAATATTTTCTGATGAATAACGAAACTTGGTAGAGTTCTCCAGAGTCAACACACACGTCACGTAACCATCATGATAGACGTGTCAGTGGAAGTGCATCGGATGCTGCATTCATATGTGTATATGGAGTACTCTGTAAATTTCCTCCACAAAAGACGTAAATTGTATGGATTACATGTTTGCTCACGCTTTATTTCATAACAATAACATGCAGAGTCTAAACACACAAAACGTTACCATCATTATAGACATGTCAGAGGAAGTGCACAGGGTGATAACTATACATACTAGCCTAGTGTTTGTACCAAACGAGGTGAAACACCGTATATGCATGCAGAAACTGACTTAACGCAGTTACACGGAAGGCAGTCTGCCTTTAAAGACAATGGTTCTCGCTCTCTCTCACATACACGCATAACGTTACCATCATTATAGACACGTCAGAGGAAGTGCACAGTCGGTAAAAGATCATGAAAACAGGTGAAACATCACCACAATTACGTCACTTCACTATACGAAAGATGTCATCGGTTTACATGGTTAGATGATGCCCATCATGCCATACGATGTGTATTGAGTGCATCCAACAAAATAGAAAAAAAAAGTGCGACATGATGCGGTGTTCCATTATAAATGAAACTCATTCTGGTCACGGCCCGATATGTCATCGGACAACTTGAGTAGTACATCAGATATACCTGTCGAAAGTCACACTAAAGTACTGAAGTTGAACTAAACAGAGCATGCAGAAGATGAGAACATCACAAGTTTCACTAAACAACACGGCCCTCCACAAGGCCGAAACATAATGGGCTCAATACCAGATGAAACATAAATTATGTTAGATATCAGTTAGTATATGCCACTTTCGATGAATTTCATTTAAAAAGTGCAAAAATAGATAAAAAATTCGCGAATACTGGACAAATATAGCAAAATGTTGGTTAAAAAATTATGGCACTTTTCTGAGACAGAACTTATGCTAAAGTCTGGTTAAAACATAATGTTAAAGTGTTTGTTATAGTTGGTTAGAGTAAATTCAGGTTAGGTTATTTCAACTCACCTTCTCATGGTGCCATTGATACATGGAAATCCAAAAGTGTTTGCTGAGGTGGCTTGGGCCCCACAGTAAGCTGCTGCTGCATAGAAAAAAAAATACAAACGCGTTGCATCCGGAAAAACTGCGCGCAAAATTTCGGTCTTCTTAGGACGCGCAAAATACCGGTCTCTTAGGTCACGGTGGGGCCCAAGCCGCCTCAGCAAACAATTTTGGATTTCCATGTATCAGTGGCACCATGAGAAGGTGAGTTGAAATAACCTAACCTGAATTTACTCTAACCAACTATAACAAACACTTTAACATTATGTTTTAACCAGACTTTAGCATAAGTTCGGTCTCAGAAAGTGCCATAATTTTTTCACCAATATTTTGCTATATTTGACCAGTATTCGCGAATTTTTATCTATTTTTGCACTTTTTAAATGAAATTCATCGAAAGTGGCATATACTGACTGATATCTAACATAATTTATGTTTCATCTGGTATTGAGCCCATTATGTTTCGGCCTTGTGGAGGGCCGTGTTGTTTAATGAAACTTGTGATGTTCTCATCTTCTGCATGCTCTGTTTAGTTCAACTTCAGTACTTTAGTGTGACTTTCGACAGGTATATCTGATGTACTACTCAAGTTGTCCGATGTCATATCGGGCCGTGACCAGAATGAGTTTCATTTATGATGGAACACCGCATCATGTCGCACGTTTTTTTTTTCTATTTTGGTGGATGCACTCAATACACATCGTATGGCATGATGGGCACCTTCTAACCATGTAAACCGATGACATCTTTCGTATAGTGAAGTGACGTAATTGTGGTGATGTTTCACCTGTTTTCATGATCTTTTACCGACTGTGCACTTCCTCTGACGTGTCTATAATGATGGTAACGTTATGCGTGTATGTGAGAGAGAGCGAGAACCATTGTCTTTAAAGGCAGACTGCCTTCCGTGTAACTGCGTTAAGTCAGTTTCTGCATGCATATACGGTGTTTCACCTCGTTTGGTACAAACACTAGGCTAGTATGTATAGTTATCACCCTGTGCACTTCCTCTGACATGTCTATAATGATGGTAACGTTTTGTGTGTTTAGACTCTGCATGTTATTGTTATGAAAATAAAGCGTGAGCAAACATGTAATCCATACAATTTACGTCTTTTGTGGAGGAAATTTACAGAGTACTCCATATACACATATGAATGCAGCATCCGATGCACTTCCACTGACACGTCTATCATGATGGTTACGTGACGTGTGTGTTGACTCTGGAGAACTCTACCAAGTTTCGTTATTCATCAGAAAATATTTATTACTGAAAAAAAATTACCATGTATTAGTTTATCCGGAGACTGCCATTACACTTTTTCCATATAACACGTATTTCTGTAATCCACATACATTATATGAACGATATTGTGATACACGCAGGTGTGATTTTTATGTCAACCATTGCCTTCATTCATGGACGAAATTTACATTTATTTTTACCGATTTTTTGTTATATATGACCAGATTTCTTGATTTTGTACATTTTCACACTGTTTTTAATGATATTCATAGAAATAGCCGCATACGTACTTATATCCAACAAATTTATGTCTTTTCGAATGTTGGCGTCTGTTACAATTCGCTCTTCAGACTAGTATGTAAGTGATGAAGCGTCATGCCACTACAAGAACTCATAAAAATAACTCGGTAAAGGGTTTTATTAATGGAAAGTGGATAAAATAAAACAAATTGAATAACTTACTATGTGTATTTTATTCACACTGTTCACATCAATGTAGTAGCCTGGGTTATTAATGTCTGATTATAATAATAAGTGGCACAGCACCATCAAGATGAAACCGTTCGATGTTAAAGACAACTCACTACTTTCAACAGTGTAGTTTTTACCGTCAGTAAAGAAAAATTAACAAATCCTGTAACTTATTTACTTAAAGATTATCAAGGTAAAGATATTGCAGGAGCATTTTTACCAGCAAGAACTACAACTAGCAAAACTTACAAGTACATTTTTGGTTGAACGAGTGATAAAGAGAAGGAAAAATATGATCATGGTCTAATGGTTGGGTTTTGATAAAATCACATAACACGTGGATTCATAAAAAAGATTTATTTAAAATGTAAAATACATTTTTTTCTTAATAAATTAACTTATTTTTTCTAACAATTGTGTTGTTTTTTTTCTTCAATTACGTTAATATAATGCAAATGAGCATACAGCTCAGCAAACTTACAATCTATGTACAGCATTACTTCTGTACACTTAGCCTATTTTACAAATATTTTTTTTCCCAATTACGTTAATATAATGCAAATGAGCATGTAGCTCAGCAAACTTAAAATCTATGTACAGCATTTCTTCTGTACACTTTATTTTTAAAAAATTGTCATACAAAAGCAATTCAGTAGCACCCCCCAGCAGCCAATGAAAACATAAATGAAAAAGATTTTTTTAACTCTATGCAGCATCCTAACTTATGTACATATTGATACTCTGAGAAGTAGATACAAGCATATCTACAGCGTCCTAACTTATCTACATATTTACAACATTAATAAACTGAGAAGTAGATACAGAAATTTGCAGTCCTAACTTATCTACATATTTACAACATTGATTTTTTATGTAGATACCAAAATATTTACTAGTGTACATATTTACAAACTAGATACACGGATAAACGGTATATTTCATCTTCACTCACACACTATATACACTTTAACACACAAACATTCACCTAGGTACAGATTTGTGCCCCCACGGGAGGGTCTCTACCCCGTCGGGGAAAATATACCGCTTATCATCCGTTCTAGACAGACCCAGTTTGGAGATTTAAACGGTATTTACAACATGGAGGTCTGATGAAATTCTGTGTTGAATGTGGTAGCGAGGGGTTTCTCCATGGAGGCAATTGATGTAATCCTCAATTGTGAGTTTTCTGGTGACGGAACCAGCCAAACCATTAGCCCGTCTACAGGTTTGGTCGGTTTCAAGCCGGAATGCGTACATTTTTGCCCGTAACCCAGCAAACTCCGAAACCAGGGTGCCATTCGCCTCGTCCTTCATAACACCGACAACCTTTTCATTATAGGGTTCTATCCTGAAACGATTGTCGGTGCTATATCCGGACGTATCGAATTCCTCCCTGTTACGAAGCATCACTTCATATGGATCACAGTCCCTCACTAAGTAAATGAAGCTGTCTGTGTCCATGTAAAGTAATTTAGGGCATCTAACTGAGGAATGGCGAATTCGTAATGGAAACGGTACATCCTCAGTTTAGAAAGGTCAAGAATGCACATCCCGACATATACTGGCTTATTGAAAAGAATCCTAACTATCGCCTTCTCCACGGCCACAAAGTCCTCATTGAAAATAGTTGCCCGTTTGAAGTGTGGTGAAGCGATATGTTTGCGGGCACCGCGGCGGCCCGCCCAGCTAGTACACAATTTCACGTCGCGGTGTTTTCTAATGTTCCCCATAGTTTTGCCGAATATAGAATTGTTCATTAATTTATAAAAAATCTCTCTCGAAATCTGTTTTGGCGTCACGGCGAGAACGCGTATTGAGAGATATGTAGTCCTTCAACCACGGTGACTGGTTGAAAGATATCACGCGATGAATTTTAGTCACTTCCAACCCCAAGCCTACACATTGCTGGAGGACTCGGTAATGGAGAACATACCGTACCTTATCTTCCAGTGTGGTCATTAGCTTGGGGAGGGTGGAACCTACAGGAGCTTTGTGCTCTGGACAGGGCGGTAGGTCTGCTAGAACGTCGTGTATATCCTGAGGAATCGTAAGGTCTACCTCCAACACGAATCCCCTAGGTGAGTCATCTGCAACGTTCATAAAATCTATGCTAGCAATCTACTTAGCTGTTAGCCATTGAAACCCACCAGAGGGCAGATACACCGACATGGCCCAGCCGTACAGATTGTTTACGTCGAAATACATTATAAAATCTTCTGGCGCCTCGCGGTTGTACTCCGGCATGTACCTGTTATTTGCCTTGGCATACCTGTGCACGCACTGGCAAATACCTCCGCGAATTCCTCGTTCGAAAAGGAGCAGCATGTCGACATCTGTCAGAAGGTCCAGTTCGACACGCGTGCTCCTTAAAATAGCCTGCCACGAAAGGCCTGGGGAAGTGAAATAGTGGGCGGGGTCCAGGGTGTATTTCCCCAAACATACATCCCTAAATTTCTCAAACAGATCTGCAAGTAGCCGTACATCTGTGCCCATGTACAGACTTGCATATTCTTCTAAATCCTTGATCTGGAAAGTCGCCACACTTGTGTCGCGTGCTCGTAATCTTCATCAGAAATTTCTGACTCCGACAACGAACTATAAATTTTGACTTTGGAGGAAGCGTGGCCTCGATGAGCTTGTCCCACGAATCCATGTACTCGTAGGGGAAGACACCCTTGCGTTTACTAATTGGAACTTCTCGGGATCTGTGAAATAAGCACTTGTAATGCTCATGTCACCGTCGTCAAGGGTTCCAACCAGTTTATCTAATGGGCCTGCATGAAACGGTACGAGTCCAGAAATCTAAAGTGATTGAAGTATATTCAACCTTTTTAGAAAAAGAAATATATCGTTCTGTGTTTATGGAAGCACATCCATCCCATCACCGTCGAGGTCGGATAACGCCATAACTATAAAGTGAGCGTCATACCCAGAAAGGTTGTGAAAGAAAATGGGTAAGTACATTGATTTTTAAACTGCAAATTGCAGTCATTATGTGCAGCCCCCCTAAATTTACCTGTGATATGGCAATGATCGCGGACCTTGACAGTCCCCGGTTCAATGTCTTCTCACAGATATGGCACACCGCAGCAGAATCAAACTTTGCTTCTTGCTCATCTGTCATTACAAGAGGAATACACCTCTTGTAAATTTTATCAACTTTCTTGGCAAAGCACAACAAGTTGGTTCCACAAGCCATTTCTCGGGATTTACGCCCGAGTAGGAGTCGAAATGCGACAGACTAGGCACGTCCTGGACAAACGACCTGGTATGCGGCCAGCGAAAGGGACATGTTTCTGGACTCTAGTAGAGTGAGAGGCGTTTGGGTGGAGGACTGCATGAATCATAAGGCTCTAATAAACTTTCAAAGTCCGCGTAAACGACAACGGGTACACGCTGTTGGTGCACAAAATCTTTAAACTTTAAGGTTTTATCGTCGTCGCCGGTAAATCAACTCTTACTGGTTTAACCCTTGAGCCAATCGATTTCATGGCGTTCCAAGACATCTTTGCTACTGAAATGTTGCAGACATCTGTCACAAATGTGCATAGCACTTGTGTTTTTGCTTAATGAAGATCTAACTAATGCCGACAAGTTGTGAATCTAACAATAATGGAATTTCCAGTACCGTCAGTAATCATCAACATGTTTATGTGTTTACCGCGTTTGTCTGCAGTGTGATGGAGGGCCCCGGAAACTACATGTTTACCATTATCTACATCCAGACCGAAAACATTTACTGAATAGTCTGGATTTTGCCTCTCGAATTTGGAAATGTCTGAGAGTTTTACCGGAAACTCAATACCTGAAAAATCGAAACTGTGGTTGGCGAAGGCTTGTATAATTTTTCAACGCGATCTCCGTGTTTCTTAAACACCCCTACTTGAGCAGCAAGAAGGGACCATAGAAAGCATAAGTCATCATCTCTGTTTTCCACATTGACAACGGCTTCTTTCTAGAGATATCAGCTGGCAGAGCAACATAGGAAGACCCACGATAGAATGGTTCGAATTTAGAAATGTTGATGTCGAGGGAGATGATTCTATCGAGAGTTTTGCCGCTGTCCCTTTCTTGAAACTCACACAATTTTACATTGAGCTCCGACTTCACATAGTTTTTATACCAATCAGACAGGGATGTGCTGCGCGTGACTTCACGCATTTTAGTAAAAAAACACATACGGACGGTTTCGAAAGCGGCTTCCTTCTGAATTTTGTATGTTGTAATCAGCCCCACCTGAACTTTTACGGACGGGGAGGACTGACTATCAACAATTTCGCGAAGTTTTTCAGTTACAAGATCATGGCAAGCATCAATGTATTTAATAGGATCAATATAATTTAATGAATTTAGAATGGTACCGGTATAAATTCTACGTTCAAAAGCACTTTCCCGGTCTTCAAGGATCAAGCGCGCTGCTGGCAACTCACCCCCTGTTGCTGCATCGTTGTGGCTGCTAGATGGTAACGAACTATCACTAATAGCTGCTGGGTGACTGCTGCTGGATGCCGGGGTCGGCTGCCATGTCGATGTGCTAGCGACAGGCTGGCGTGGCACCGGGGTCGGTTGCCATGTCGATGTGCTAGCGACAGGCTGGCGTGATGCCGGAGTTGGTCGCCATGATGACGTGCTAGCGACTGGCTGGTGTGATGCCGGAGTTGGGCGCCATGATGATGTGCAAGCGACAGGCTGGCGTGATGCCGGGGTCGGCTGCCACGATGACGTGCTAGCGATAGGCTGGCGTGAAGCTGGGGTCGGCCGCCACGATGACGTGCTGGCGACGGGTCGACGAGGAGGAGCTGCTGTGGCTGGTGTTTCCCAGGGTCGCCACAGTGGTGGTGATGGGGCAGGATCATTCCTGTTGATGGCGGCAGGTTCATTTGCGGCCGACCCCTGTATACCGGAACCTGAAACAGAAAAAAAGGGAAAATTTGAGTAATATTGAAAAAATAAATAAATATGTAAATAAAAAAAATAATTCAAAGAAGTTGTATTGACTTACCAGTAACTCTATGGTTCCGGTGTGTAGGCGAATCTCCTGCTGGTATCGGTGGTGTAGAAACATATTGTACCAGAGATTGCGTCGGTATTATCCATCCCTGTGATGATGGCGTCGGTGGCACACTGGATGATGGCAAGCTTTGAAATGAGTGCACAGTACCATCTAAGCTCCACTGTAATGAATCTGAAACAGAATAAAAAAAAATATTTAGTAATATGAACGAAAAACAAATAATGTAATATGAAAAAAATATATATATATTACACTTACCATTAGATGTTGTTCGTGGTCGTTTGGGGTTGGACAGTAATGGAGTCCCATCGCGTTTATTCAGCTGCTTATTTGAAGCCGCTTCCATATCTGAAACATAAAAAACAAAACGTATATCAGTATCAAAAATAATCATGGAACAACATTAAAAACAGATAAATATACAACTACTGTGACTGGCATACCTTCAAAGCTGAACATTTCGAAATCGCCACATTCTGCAGACAGAAAAAAAAATGAAATAGAAAAAAATATAACTTTATAAAAATAATTACAAGTTAAAAATTAAAATGCTCACCACCAATTAGTTCATTGGTTGCAATATTTAGAAGTTCATCAATTCCTGCAAAATAAAAGAAAATAAACCAATGATATAGCGGCAAAACTAGCAACACCTAACTGTATAATGAGCAATCACTAAAAAATTCATACCATAATCATCAAGTTGGCTTAACTCTAAAAGTACAGCCATATCTGTGAAAGAAAACATAATATATAGTATACATTTAAGATGATAATATATTGTATGCTATTTAAGAAAATTTTTCACAAGTGTGATTGAACATACCTTCGTAGTTGAAGAGATCTTCGGACATGGTTACTGGAATTCAGAAGAGCGAGAGAGAGACAACCTTACTCGTCGAACTGCGGAGCAGAAGTGATTCACGGATGGCTGACGCAGGCTTCTTATACCGCTAGCGCCGCAGACAGCCATTAACTGCTCCAGCCATATTGGAGCTGATTATTGGGGAGTGTGTTGCCTTTCGGCATTTACTCCTCCCTATTTGATGACGGTGTTTTTCATCTCTGTCGGGTTGTCCTTGCTGTTTGGCTGAAGATGATATCTTCATATGGCGGTGACGGGTGGTCCTCGCGCATGGTGGAAAAGGTCTTAGGTGGGAGTAGCTACTGGCGCGACTTCCCTTAGCGGAAGTCGCGTGAGGAGCTCAGTGAGGAGCTGGAAGAGAGTCTGCAGTCTATCATCCTGACGAATGCAGGTGTGCTGACAGCAAGCCTCTCTTCTCTGTCTTGACTCTCCCGTGTCTTGATTCTTCTTCTTCTTCTCTGCTTGATGGCGTGGCTGCTTTTCAGCAGCCGTCGACTTGCTGGTGCCGGGGGACCGGAGTGTTGGTCACCCGCAGCGGCCCTCTTATGGAGCCCTGGGCGCTGCCGTGGTGGGTGCTTCTTCTTGCCACGCTCCTTCTTCCATGCACTGCAGCCCTGGTATGCTGCCGCGTGATTTTGGACGCAATTGCAGCAGAAGGCGTCTTCGCGGCGCAGGTTGCATTCCGCCGCGCGATGACCTCTCCCGCAACGAACGCACCTGAGTGCGTTCGTGCACTCGCGTGCACAATGCCAAAATTTTTGACATTTGTAACACTGAGTGAGCTTGCGGCTGGACGGCCCTGGCGCAGTTTTCTGCTCGTTGGCATTCGGTTGGGTTTTCTTAGGACCCAGGAGCATGACTTCGAATGTGATGGATCCTTCCTGTAGCCTCTTGGTCACTGCCGTGAAGTCCAGAGGGCAGGAGAGGAGGATCTTCACCCTTGCTGTGTTGGCCAGCAGAGCATTGGCAGCAGCGTTACTGGCTGAAGCTGGGCCAATAGACTGCAGAAATTCCCGGTGTAGCTGGCGAGAATCGGCGGCACTGGTCCCTCCTCCAAGGCCCCCTCGTCAGTGGCGGGGTCTATTGTGTCCATTGGGCACAAGTCCGGAGTGTCGGAGTCGGGTGACGCCGGCGATTCCGGTACCGCAGACACAAACGGTGGCGTCGCAGTTGGCCAGAATGACGGTGGATTCCTCAACGCAGCAAGTGCCATGGCGTCAAGGTTTCCACCGCCGACCGGGGCTGCTGGCAGACTGGTAGCCACCTGTGGTGATGCCGGCTTCTTGGACTTCCGTACCATGTCGCTAAAACTGGTGTATCTGACGAGGTCCGGATCGGCGAAATCTCGGTCACGCAGCGGGCCTGATATTGAGCTGGTCCTCTCTGCTCGGTGACCAGGCGCTGTGTGTTATACCGCTAGGGAAGGCAGGTGTTCAAACAAGTGGCCATCCCCAGGTAGCGAGAACCGGTTTTTGTTCACCCGCCCGCTCTACAAAAACTGGTTCTCGGCGCGGGGTATTAGGTTACAACAGGTTTGTACCTGCCCGCCCGCTCTACAAACCGGTTTCTTGCGCGGCGTGTCGATTACAAACCGGTTGACGGCGAGGGGTTTCGAATTCAAGGTCAGAGGCAGGGTATCAGATTACAACAGGCTTGTACCTGCCCGCGGTTTCGAATTCAAGGTCGGCGGTAGCGTATCAGTTTGCAACAGGTTTGCACCTGCAAAGGGTGTCAGGTTACACGGAAGGAACACCTGCAGGTTTCAAGGTCAACGTTAGGATATCAGGTTACATGGAAGGAACACCTGCACAGGGTATCAGGTTACAAAGAGGGGAAACCGAGGTTTCAAGGTCAGCGGGATGGTTTCAGGTTACAAGGAGGGGAGGGGAGGGGGTATCAGGTTGCAAAGAGGGGAAACTGAGGTTTCAAGGTCAGCGGGATGGTGTCAGGTTACAAGGGTGGCGTGGCTAACATTAGTTCAGAATTCGCCACTAGGGGGCTTTGGGCTCACACAGACAATTTATATCTACTACCGGTACTGTTACACATGACACTGAATGTACACCAACACTCGCACTCCTGCAGGTAGACATCTACACTCAAAGCTGGGGTTGGGGTAGTCACCTGGTATTTTAGTAAATTAGTTGCGTATAAATCACCTAGGCGATTGTGCAAAGGTGTCCGCTCGCTTGTGCGAAAGACAAGTAGAATGATTTTGGGTTTTGTCTTTAGGATGAGATATTAAAGTCATATAGACTGAAAAATTTCGCTGTCGCGAAAAAGGTTGTTCTCTCACAGGGAAAATTGGGTATAGCAAGTCCTCATTCACAGTGTCTCGTTCGTTTTTTTTTTTTTAATCTGCTTAATGTCTCTCTAACAGCGAGGTCTTTAGAGACGTGAAAGGATGGGGGCAACGAATGGGAAGGAATTTGGCCATGGCCTTTTAAGGAAACATCCCGGCATTTGCCTGGAGTGATTTGGGAAACCATGGAAAACCCAAATCTGGATGCCTGGACGGGGATTCGAACCGCCGTCCTCCCGAATGCGAGGCCATTACACCACCGCGATCGGTGTCTCGTTCGGATTAGCGTGAATTTGAGGCGCTTCCCGATCTACACCTGCGGCATTTGTTTCTAACACGAGATATGGTCTTCCTTTGCCGAATTGACCTCGCATTTTCCCACGAAACCACCCGTATTGCACCTGTTTCTTTTTCCATGTATACT
>JARYHS010006456.1:0-20457 GCA_031002005.1 Vandiemenella viatica
CCCCCCCACTTACGTAGCCCAGCGTAGCTTTCCAGCCAACCCCTCCCTCCCCCTCTTTAGACAGAGCCTCGTAGTTTATGGACGCTCCCTGTTTTGTGCTCAGTTCATAAGAATTACTCACTGTGCGATAACCGAAACCCGCTCCAATTTTCTTGAAACAAAATTAAATAAATGTCCGTTGGCCTACATATAATGTCCTCGCTTCCTGACGCTTACGATGCAATT
Source organism: Vandiemenella viatica (assembly GCA_031002005.1). Taxonomy (NCBI): domain Eukaryota; kingdom Metazoa; phylum Arthropoda; class Insecta; order Orthoptera; family Morabidae; genus Vandiemenella; species Vandiemenella viatica. The sequence goes on from JARYHS010006456.1 coordinate 226, forward strand.
TTAGTTAAAAAAAAATTTCCAACAGCGTCTGTATTGCCAATTTTATAATACAAGCCGCAAACCCGAAATACATTTATCGGTAACCTGTACCTCTAAAAGTTACCAAATGAGACGAACGTCATTCCCAATCAGCCTGTAATGTATTCCAACGCTAGGAAGAAAGGAAAAAAATTAACAATTTTTCGATGGCTTTTACGTCGAGGTCATTAGAGGCGAGAAAGGACTGAGGGCAAGGAACGGGAAGGAATTCGGCCATGGCCTTCTGAAGCAACCATACTTGAATTCGCGTGGAGTGATTTGGGGAAAATTTGGAAAACCAAATCTGGATGCCCGGACGGGAACTCGAATCCGCGTCCTCCCGAATGCGAGGCCAGAGCGCTAACCACTCACCCACCACGCTCGGTGCTTTTAATTTTGTAACAATTCAAGATCCATCCAGAAAAATAATCCACCATGGTACATCGACCAAGAAAGGTATAAATAAGCTGGATTAGGTTGTAGTGATGTGGCGGTAATATGCCTGGATAAAACCTCATCGTCTAGCGCAGTGCTAAAGGTGCGTCCATAGACTACGTGGATAGGTCTAGGGGGGGAAGTGGCTGGAAAACTACGATGTGCTACATGAAAAGGGGGGGGGGGTTCCAAGCCAGGCCACGTAGCTTTCCTTTCATATTATTTGTCACAGTTAAAATGAGGAAGACAACACGAAACAGTATGTGGATATTTATTTCAAGTCATTTAATTATCTCCGTATGTAATTTACGATAGAGTGACAAGAGAAAACAGTACAAAATGTCTTCTGGAATCAATAAAGGAAAAAATATTCGTCCTGCGTAGGGAGGGAGGGGGGGGGGGATTAGAAGGAAACGCCACGTCGGACTACTTGGGGGGGGGGGGGTAGGGAGGAGGGTTCACAGGAGACGTGGTTTATGGACGCTCCCTAACCTGAACGCTTCACGAATCGACCAACAGCCGGAATTCATTACTCCCGTTTTGTGTATTTTACTCGTCACGGCAAAATGTTAATAAGAAGTCTGCAAAGAACGTCCGAACAGCTACCAGAATAGTCTGACGTCATAAAATATGCCAGGTCTGAAATAAAAAAAAATTTCGGGGTAAGACTGTAATCCATAAATGAAAATCTTCACATGTGTTTCCCTAAGAAATGTGTGCCAGTAGAAGGCAATCTGAAAATTATTTTTTTAAGTGCTTGTCACCCAGTGGAGTAGCTAGCGTGGGTGACACCCGGGGCGGTTATCGATGGTGTCACCCCTTGAAAACTTAAATTCAAAATTAAGTAAAATATAATATCTTGCAAGTGTAAAATATGATATTAATAAAACATAACTAAATAAACATTTATTGTTATTAAAAATTATAGTTAATAAAATGGTAATATTAACATCATTTAAAAGATACACAAATTAACTAAAAACAATTGCTTTCACAATCTCCTCTTTTTAGCTTTAACAGCTGCAAATTCGTAAATCACATCTTCAAAATTATCAATTTGAGGTACTTCATGTTCAATAGTCAATATGGCAAGATTTTAGCCACGTGTTGCTCACCGATGATCGAAAGTGGTTTTAGATTAATTTTAACTCCTCTGAAGATCGGGCCTCACTTGCCCGATACTGTTCCGCACCGACAAGTTTCTTTGTTGGCGCTCACTCGATCCAAGTTTGTCCAAATGACACGGCGTGTCGTACGACACTCGGCCGGCGTTCTATTGGGTTATGTTTTGACGGTGCGAATCAGTGTCGGCCTGCTGGATGTGGAGAAGGCGCATAGAGAGAGTTCGAAAATTTCCCTTCCCTTACGACCAAATGTTGTTTCATTGTTATTTGCCTTAAAAAAAAGTCTTTTTTTTCCATCCATGCTCATCAGATATTCGTAAAATGTAGGAAGAGTCCCTAGCATCTTCGCATTAAAAAATCAAAGCATTGCCAGAATTGAAGATCAATTTTAAGACCCACAAAAGTTGCAGCCGAGATCCGCATTTGTAACAGGAACCTCCCACACCCGAATCGCACACCGTAACCAGACGCAAGACTAATCTAGAAGTACTGAAAAATATGTATTCAAACACATAAAAGTGGATACGTGTTTTTTTATAGCAAAAATAGATGGTATAGAAAAAATGTTTATTTTATCATGTTTGAAAACTTATTTTTCATTACACCTATATTCGGACTGTTGACTCAAATGGTTACTGCGTGCGATTTGGAAACTGAAGGTCTCGGTTCAAATCCCGGTCTCGACTGTAATTTTTGCGGGCCTTAAAATTGCAATTACCTCTGGCAAAGCTTTTATCTGTTAATGCGAAGGACGCTACGATATAGGTGCACTGCGAGTTTCCCAATAAGATACTCTGTGACTAGAACTTTGAGGTAAGATGAAATTATTATTTTTACTATACAAAATCTTAACGACCTATATTTAAATTAAAATACGTTATAATCTCGTTCTTCACTAACAAAAAGTACTGAGTGAATCGAAAATAACCTCAGACGAAACAAACACGTCAAATGTGAGTGATTGACATTTAATTGAGATTGCGTTGAAACAAGCGACAATCTTTCATTCCGGTAAAGTGTGGTGATGATGATTTGTTAATACTGCGCTGGTATACTATTTTTGTACATAAAAGATCAAGCAGTTAGGTGATTACGTGAGTCAGATTAAATAGTATTTTAATGTACTTTCGTACCAAAACTGTGCAAAATAAACTACAGTATTCTATAATAAAGTAGGGTGTCAAACCTACCTGTCATCCCCAACACTGATTCCCTGAAACAATCACTTGAAAACGTTAAAGGAGACTAAAGACCGGTAGGAACACGGACGAGCTATGGAAAAGTGTGGACGCGAGGGGGCGAGCCGTCACTCGGCCGGCTGTCGTTGCGGTTACGGTACAGACCAGTGTTGGCAAAGTGCAGCTCGACCTTTACACTTAGGGAGCGTGCATAAATCACGTAGCTCCATTTTGGCTTCCTGTGAACCCCCCCTGCCCCCCACGTAGCCCGACGTGGCTTTTGTCTCTACCCCCCTCCCCCAGCCCCCACGTAGCACGTAGCTTTTTTCCATATTAATTCCAGAAGACATTTTGTACTGTTTTCTCTTGTCAGACTATCGTAAATTACATCCGGGGATAATTAAATGACGGAAATAAATATTTACATGCTTCTGTGTGTTCTGTATGTCATTTTAACTGTGACAAATAATACGAAAGAGAAGCTAAGTGGCCTGGCTCTGAACCCCCCACCCTCCCCCCCTCCCCCACGTAGCTCAACGTAACTTCCCAGCCAACCCCTCCCCCCCCCTAGACGGAGCCACGTAGTTTATGCACAATCCCTTAGCAACTGATACACAAACTGGTGCAAATTAAAATCCCAACACCCAGACGGTGTTGTGATAAATGAATGAAATTTGGCCCCAAGTATGCCCGCATGAAGAGTATTAAATGATTAAAAATTGAAAGTTTTATATGTAATAATATGAGAATCACGGTGCTATTTATTATGTAAATTGCAAATTATTTTTAGCGTATAAATGGCGAACAGTGTGGTGTAACATGACACTTTGTTGTCTACAAGTTCTTGTTGGCTAAGTATGCCAAGGCGAAGAGTGACAGCTCTCTACACCCAAATAACTAACTGTGAGAGAGGTATGGAGAATTGACGCATTTTTAAAGGGTGAAATCTCCCGAAGGATTGGCTGTAGTGCAATGTCAGTATACAGACTTGTTGCACAGTGGATGAAAGAAGGCTCTAATACTCCTAGAGCAGGAATGGGTCCACACAGATGGAGAACAGCAAGTGAAGACCGCCTTATTGTGTGGGTGGCTGTTGCTGGCAGATGGTTGACTGCAGGCCAGATCCAAGCAGTGGTTACAGATAGAGTACACCCCTCCCTCCTCCCCGGACGATTGTAAACCAATTTCTTGAAGCTGGGTTACACTCTCTGGGCCCTGTGCAATATGTCCCATTAATCTAATTTCATTGCCAGCCAGCATCATCTAACCTGGCGTAATGCAAAACACAAATGGACATGTGAATGGCGTACATTTGTGTTTAGAGACGAGTCTCGATTCTGTCTGTGGCAAAGTGATAAGCGACGACATGTTTGCAGGTGTAGTGGAGAAACGGCTTACCTGCTGTGATTTCAGAACGTCACGCAAGTGCAACCAATGGTGTCATTTTTTGGCGGCAATCAGTTTCGACAGCACTGACTGAGTCGGCTGTTGTTGATGACACAATGACAGCCCACGACTATGTGGACGTGGTACTACATCTTATTGTGATACCCTTCATGTTCACCATCCAAATCGCATTTTCCAACAAGATAATACCCGTCCTCAAACTGCGGCCATCGTCACACAAGCCTTGCAAGGAGTTTCGATTACAATTTGGACAGCATGGTTCCCAGATTAGTACCCAATAGAGCATGTCTAGGATACCAGGAGTAGACCCATTAGATCACATGGTCACCCAGCACAAACTAAACTGACTGCGTAAGACTTGCACGCGTAGTGAGACATACACCAAGAAGAAATCCGAACTCAGTGCCGGCAAGGATCCACGAATGTATTGGTGCTCCAACCGAGAGTGGTGGTGTAACGGTTAGGGTTCTGGCCTCGCATTCGGGAGGACGGCCGGTTCGAATCCACGTCCGGGCATCTAGATTTGGGTTTTCCATGGTTTCCCTAATAACCCCAGGCAAATGCCGGGATGCTTCCTTCAAGACGCCATGGCCGAATTCCTTCCCATTCCTTGCCCCCCCCCCATCCTTTCCCGTCTCTAAAGACCTCACTGTTAAGAGACATTAAGCAGTTAAAAAAATTGGTGCTCAAGTTGGGCGCATTTCTCACTGACAACTGTATCTAAAGGTAATAACTTAGTCTGATCCATTTCCATTTGTTATCTTTCTTCTAGGTATCTCCCTGGATATATCATTCAAAGTTTCCTAAAATTCTACCAATCATGTATGCGTGTTGTGATTTTAATTTCCGCCAGTGTAACTATAGGGCGACCATAAGACTCCGCTATAAATTTAAGAAAGTCGAAAGCTACCCAATCATTTGTTATTGAAACGTTAACATAGGCTGTATTTAAGTAACTTCGCAACCTCCATATTTGCAGGACCAAGGGATATCGAGAGGAAAGTTGACAGAAGTGACTTGATCCAAGTAGAAGCAATTCCAGACCCAGATGGGGTCCCATTGGAGCAAATCCGGGTCCAACAAGTTGTGAGACTCTGGGGATACTGTATAGTCAGAGAAGCAACTCTACATTAAGTTCCTTCATAAAAATAGAAGAATAAATAAAATATAAAACATAAACAAATGTAATTAAAAACGTAATTAAAAAACAACGGGTCAGGTAATGAAAGAACATGCCATTGTGATATCTGCCGTCTTTACATGAAGTACTTAACAAGTGAAGTATTTTACTACCCGCATAAGAAATACGTAGCTATAGACAACTAAATATGACATTGTATGTACTGAAGATCGTCTCCACATGTAAATTTTAGATTTGTAGCGCCGCTCTGTAGCGTACAAATAAAAATGTTGTAAACGGCTCAAATGTTCGTTCAGTTTCTGATTAAAGCTCAATTTTTGTTCAGGAACAGAAGTTCGACATTCCTGTCGATTTAAGGAACTCGTAAGAATTTAGGTAAATGTATTCGACAGAGGGGGTTACCCGTAATAGAAATCTTCTGTAAATTTATCATGGAAAATTCTTAGAGAATCATACGCTTATTTATTTCATCGCGATGATATTTACATATTCTCGATTAGTAGAAAGCATATCAAACTTAAATGAACCTAGAATTTAAGTGTTTACTAATGTTACGATTTCGCTAGCAAGATACGTGGTTCCGACTATTTTAAACACATGCTCTATAAAAATTGATTACCAACGACAGACGATACTATCAACGAACACATGGACCCGCTCGGATTGACTTGAAACCTTACAGTATTGCTAGTTTAATGCAGTTTTCCGAATCAATTTATTTGCATAAATTCGAACATGATACGATTTCATGTCGAGTATAGGTGCACCGTCGACAACTAGGTAGGTACGCAGAATGTAAATCGGATAACGCGAAATGTACGCAATTTATACATCACGAATCTGTCAGATGATAAATTCAAAAATCACTAGAAAATACTTCAAGCCACTTGTGAATCTTGGCTTCAAAGCTAATGGAATTCTAAATAAGCAAAACAGTTTTGATGCCTAGACTACGCGTATTCCGACATACGCTTGGTTGCTTTTTTTTTTTTCATTTTCAAAGGAAAATCTAACATTTTTCCTGAAATAATTTAAACGATTTACAATTTATCTGTCTAATTACCATGATTTTAACAATTTTTAGATATATGTAATTAATCCTTTAATTTTAAAACTTTCTCTCTTTATACAAGAAAACTTACATTTTATCCACCGCCGCTACTAACAACCAAACAACAGTGACGGACGTCAAGCACAACGAGTTTCTGTGATTGTTGGAGCTACAGAGCGGTGCTCTCTTTGTTTAAGCGCGCGGTCTTGGCAATCATTGTACTCTACTGTAATTAAAGAGCACAGCGCCCTTGATCGCATTTGAGAAAGTGATAGATCAACTTAAAAACAAATATTCAAAACATGAAAGGTAGACGTGTCTCGACACCAAAGAATAAATTAAAACTATAAAAAAATTATCACACTAATTTCGATTACTATTTTCGAAATGCGGGTGTCACCCCCAAACGGGTGACACCCGGGCGGACCGCCCCCACCGCCCCCCCCTAGCTACGCCACAGTTGTCACCGAAAAATAAGTGAAAGTTCTGCAGAAAAATGAATTCGTATTACGGAAACTTTGTGTATAAATAATTATTTAATTCAACAAATACCACACAGTAATGAAGAGAAATGGATGTAGGAAAGAAAATGTGTTGGTGGGTATCGAACCCCTGACCTGTTGGCCCCTGCTGCTGTATACTCTGCATGTGAAGTATTACCATCTACGGTATAAAATGAACGGCATTATTATGACGCGTTACTATAATATGCATCCAGTTAGTTCGAAACCCATATTCTAACTGGAAGTGTCTCGAGGTTAGAATAAAGTTTCGCTTCATTGCTGAGTAATAACGATGCTCCAAACGAAACTTAGACGCAAACCGCAGCTGCTAACACCGACACAATATCCCTGTTGTGTTTGTATTGGTGAGCTCAGCTGTTTGTCGCGAATGCTGACCACCAGTTGCTCTCCTAATAAACAAATATTCAGTCTTTTATCTTTTACTTTATGTTGATTATGTTTCTAGGCACTATCATGGACAGAACACATTATTTATTGTCGTTATTAACATTCTTGTAAGCCTTCTTTAGTCTGGGACAGGCCCAATATTGACATCGCTTTCGCTACATTCTTCATCTCGCGAGACATGCATTTCTTTCAGGTATAACTCACTGTCCATTTTATAAAAAGAGCATCCGGTTCACTTGGCCTTAACGCTTCACATCTACCACACAAAATGGCGCCAAACCACACAACACCGACCATGCACCTCTCGAGTTTAAGTCACTGAGAGTGGTGGTGTAACGGTTAGCGTTCTGGCCTCGCATTCGGGAGGACGGCGGTTTGAATCCCCGTCCGGGCGTCCAGATATAGGTTATCCATGGTTTCCCCAAATCACTCCAGGTGAATGCCGGGATGCTTCCTTCAAAAGGCCATGTCAGAATTCCTTCCCATTCCTTGCCCCCCATCCTTTCCCGTCTCTAAAGACCTCGCCGTTAAGAGACGTTAGGCAGTTAAAAAACAATAGTTTAAGACGGATGATAGAGCTGTAAAATCTGCTTCATTTTCAAGTAACGATATCCCGCGAGGCTCGTGCTTAACCGTTTGTCTACTTTGGAGAATAGGTTACATCGATATGCGCAGATTGCAGTCCACGCTAGCATACTCGGGTGAGATTTCATTAGCAACAGTTGGCAACACGGCCTCGCATTGCGTATTCCCGTGTCGCCTCGCCCAGGACAAAGTCCAGACCCGTAAAAACCAATTCCATATTGGATTACTTTGCAATTTACTTTTCCTATCGGCATTACAGTTGATCACGTGACTAAAATCCTAAATACATCACTAACACTCAGTGTGTCCAGGAATGAGAGGAAAATCCTGAAACCGCACATCATGTCCTACTATATTACAAGATTTCATTTTACTAAAAGTTTCACCATTTTCGAAATATTGATTTTTTTAAAATATTTTTTCGATACATGTTACTTTATCTGTTTATTCCATGCCATTTCTACAAATTAAGACTTTTCCAACCCTGTTTTTTTTTTTTAAATTTACTTAAAGGATTTGAGTCATCTATAACGTTCTTTTTTTCCTTAAAAAACATAAAAATCTTAAATGTTTGTAATTATTTTATACGTGTTTTAAACTGATTGTTTTACGGTAGTTCAATCTGCTAAAGACACCATTGTACATAATAAACTTATAGTAGAAAGTTGATGACAATGATTTTTTTTAAAAAAAGAAGGTTGTTGCCATGGTGTGCATACAAATTATAGACAGAATAAATGCAAGTAATATTTTTTATTTCGTTAGCACGGTTCAAAAAGTCTTAATTTGTAGTAATGACATGGAATAAACTGAAAAAAATCACGTTTAGAAAAAAAAAAATCAATATCTCGAAAATGGAGAGACTTTACTAAAATAAACTTTTGTGATATAGTAGGACATGATGTGTGGTTACAGGATTACCCTTCCATTCCTGAACACCCTGTATAATAACGGACAAATAATCAGCATTCTATAAAGAACATTTATTAACACAGCGTCTGATCAAATATTACGACTCACTTTCATCTCAAACGAATTAATTTTCTGCTTCCAGCGTTGTGGTATGTCAATTTTAATTCTAATTTCATAATACGAATCAGTTTGGAACTACGGAATTCATAACTTGTCAGTTTTTTAATTATTATTATTTTTTGTTACAGCAGACCTGAATAAACAGTTAAAAGCAGAAACAGATCAGCACTGGTTGGCATTTGTGGTTAAGCAACGGTCCGCGATTGTGTTAGCAACAGTTGGTAGCCCTGCGGCTCTTCCGCTCCCTGCCTTTCCCCCTCCCCCCCCCAGGCAGCCACAATCTGTTTGCGTTTATTTGCGTTCACAATTTTCAAAGATGTACTGTGCCTATAACCACTTAATAAATTTGATACTTTTAAGCATATCATCTCTATCGTCAAGCATTATCAAGAAAGTCGTGGAAATTAAAAGAAATTCGTCTTTACTGATGGTCAGCGTCCTGGCTGTTCCATTTAGTGTGCTCACCCCCCTCCCCCCCTAGCCGTCACGTGTTGCTCACTGGAAACAAAGTAATGGCGCATCCCGTGAATTATTTATATTGTGACGGATATAAAACTAGTAACAAAAGAAAAATGTCTATTAAACCACAAAAAAACCCAAATTTATTGCTGACAGTGATACGGTGTGCACCTTGTCGACAAATAAAACAGCTTTCATATCGAATAAATGATCCTACATAATGTAAAAATATAAAAAGAACTGCGACAAATCAGATTTAAGAAATTTTTTAATGCGAAACATTACGGAATGAAGTGAAAAGTGAAGAAAGTAATTTTATGTAATGCGTGTAAAATCAATTCTTACACCACTCTCCTTCATAACTCTATTCCTAATTAAAACTGAAATTTTTTAAAACATAAGCGTGTTGTACTTTTGGAAATATTTAACCGTTGTAGATGTTCTCTTTTTGTTACAAAATAGGAGCAATGACATTGATAACTGGTTTGGATTAACCAGCAAAACAGTAACTGTTATTATAATAAGCAACGCTACAGTACTGTTAATATTTCGCTATGTAATATTGCCACAATATAGTCAGAGCGACATTTTGACTCCTGTGTCCTCTGGATTCCGCGGCAACAAAATCAAATGGAAACGTGTGTCTTTCTTCGCGAACTTAGGAGCTGTTTAAACGATGCGCCATTTAAATGTCACATGTAGCGTTTCAGCAATTTTTTTTTTTTTTTTTTTTTTTTTTTTTTTTTTTTTTTTTTTTTTTTTTTTTTTTTTTTTTTTTGTGTCGTAGCCTCAGCGGCTGTGTGTGTATAGCCCCGCTACCTTCGGTGGCTCTGCTATGTGTTGTAAGGTTTGGGATGTTTTGGGGACACATTTTATTTTGCACTTTTAGGGGAAAAACCAGGGCTATGGTCATCTAGGATGACCTTAATGGTGAAAAAACCCCTCTAATTTTCTTGTATTGATTTATTCTGGGTTATACACAATGCTAAGTGGCACCTTATGCTTGTGCCATGTTCTTGGCATTACCGTACCCAGATTTGCCAGTCTTTCTGTGTTTTGTCTTTTGGACTCTATTTTTTCTAGATATTTGGAGGTTTGACTGTTCAACTATTATCTGTTGTTTTTCGGTGCCGTTCCTGATATGGATGTGTGTATTATACGGACCGAGCGTGGTGGGTGAGCGATAATATTTCGGGGGACTCGGGTTCGCAACCAGGTCGTACCATCTAGATTTTTACTTCTTATAGTTCCCTAAAATCTCTCCAAGTGAATACGACGATGGATTATAAAAAAAAAGGGACATGTGCGAATCCTTTCCCTTAGTCCTTACGTACCTGTAATGACGTATAGACCAGGTTATTATATTTTCTGATTCCGTCTAATTAGCTAATGGCATAGTCGCAGGCTGCATATTCTGTTGAGACATATTTCATTCGGTGCTTTGCTTGAACACCTCCATTACGAGACACAGAAAACTGCTGCAGTATTTGCATGTCACTTGTCTTCACTGCAACAGACCACAACAGCGATTTTTGTTTTGTTTATTATTGCTTATGGTTTTACACCTTGTCGACGTCGGGGTCATTAGAGGCAGCATGGGAATTGGGGACAAGTAGCGGGAAGGAATTCGGCCGTGGCAGCTTCAAGAAAGCATCCCGGCATTCGCCTGTAATGACCTGGGGAACCAATACTAAACCCAGTTCTGGATACTCGAACGGGGATCACAACCCGCGTCCTCCAGACTGCGAGGCCAGAGCTCACTACCACAAGGGGGCGTCCATTAATAACGTAAGCTGAATGGGGGGGAGGGGTCAACGGAAATCTCAAGTGAGGTTTGATATTCTGGTAGAATTGTAGAGCTAAAAAAAACGTCTAAAATTGACGCGAAAGTCGATTTTAGGGGAGTATTTTGGTCCCAAACCAACCTTGGGGGAGGGGGCGGGGGGTATAACCGCCTTTCGGAGCATGAGACCTAAAAAATAAGTTCTCAAAAAGTTCCGAGGTTGATTGGTAAGTGGGCGGGGTCTCGCTCAGAATCACACGTCATTTTAGTTGGGGGGGGGGGGGGGTGGAATTCCTGAATAAACACATCATGTAATTAATAGACGCCCCAACAGTAAAGAGGAGCATCGTGACGTCACTGCTCCTCGAATACGTCACACAACTCGTCATAAAAACAGAGGAGATATTCAGTTCGGAAAGTAACCGTCAAAGCTTCAACTATTTTCATCATACAGTAAGCACTCGGCATAATAATTAAGGACGCCTTACAATGGATGAAGCATCTCGGCATTCGCGTGGAATGATTTGACGTAACCGTGGAAAACCCAAATCTGAATTGCTGGACGGGGATTCTAATCGGCGTCCTTCAGATGCGAGGCACCACGCTCAGTGCGTCAGATGCGGATGTATTATTGAAACTTGTAACACGGCGGCATAGTGACGCTAGCTCTGACAGTCTAATTCGCAGATATAATTCCAAGTTGGATTAACGTCAAACTGTTTATTTGGCACTAAAATAACCAGGTTTGCAGTTTTGTTCCGATTCCGTAAAGTTTCTTAATCAAATCCCCAGCTAAGTAATAATTATGTAAACAGTGTTGCTTCATGTTTTATCTATTATACGATAAATAGCGCAAAGAAAAGTATGTTGTACCTATTTTGTTGCAACGTTGTTTCGACTCAGCGCAACAATCAAGTGCTCGCCAGACCGCTAAATCTCGCTCGTCAGCTGTTTTAGACGATAGAATACAGGCGGGCCGCGTAATTGTGATTGCGTTACTACCAAAAATTTGTCGCCCATGTTACGAGATTCCCCCCCTCCCCTCTCCACGCCACGTGGTTTATGGACGCTGCACCGCGCGGCAGAGTTCCTCCAGGCGATACGGCGGTCGCTAGCAAGTTCAGCCAATCAGCTTCTTTGTTCCAGCGCAGTCTCAGCTGATTGTCTGACATCGCCCGTGCCGTTACTTTCGGCCAAATTTGTGCCACGGCTTCCTGAAAAAATGCGGCGCATCTGTCTATATTACGCAGTGCACATCTTACTTGGAGACCATCAGACCTGTTCAGAACGGATGTTGATCCCCCGAGTATATGTTGAAGGGAATAACTCCATATGTCTGTTTTACAATTAGAGATGGGCAAACCGCTTTTTTCCAGTAATACGTTATTCAGTTATTGCTTCTTTCTTCTAACCGCTTTTTTTAACCGTTAGAAATAGCGTACAGTTATTTTTTTCGACGTAATATCTGTGGAGACGCCACTAAAATCTCTGCTCAGAAACGCTCTTCTCTTGTTGAAAATAGCCGGAAATGTCAAATAACCGGATGTGACGAAAATAGCGGCAACGCCCCCAAAAATAGCTAAATAGCCCTGACGTCATGAAAAGCCGCTTTTTAGCGTTATTTAGCGTTCAGCGTTAGCGTTCAACGATACGTCACCAATAGCGGCTTTCAAATAAGCGGCTTCCATAGTAACTGTCAGAGACATTATATACGCCTTCGACTTTTGTTTATGTATTTGTTTAATAAGTGGGCAGTGATGCCTTGGTAAATTAATATAGAATTTTAACACGGCCAGCTTTAGCGGTTAGTGTATGTGGTGATCAAACAGGAGGAAATGAAGTATAAGTGATTTAGGGATGTACGATATATAAAAATAATCCGACGTGGGCAGTTTTGATTACGTGTTAATATATTTTTCTGTTTGAAACTAAAGAACTTGTGATAGGAGTTTTTATGAATGTGTGCAGCAAATACAGCATTCCGCCTTGCGTTCTCGTAAAGAACAGAAAATTAACTTTTCTGAAAGTAACAATTTTTTCAGTCTGGCTATTAATTCGCATTAAGTTTGTGTGGCTATAGTTATATGTATAGCATACTTTACATATGTTGTAAATGTGTCCCAATAACAGACCAGCTGCAATTTAAATATGTTATTCAGACGAACATAAAAGTAATTTGAAATATAAATATGATTTGCTGTTTGAAACTAATTGACTTGTCGAAATACTAGCACCTTTCGATGGTTTCTCAATCTGTTGGTTGCTATCGCAGTTAATAACGGTTAAAGGTATTAAAAAGCTGTTTACATAGGTGGTGTCCTCTAGTGATCGCTATCGAAGTTAATAACGCCTTCAACTGGCAAAGACGCTATAAACACAGGTAAACAGCTGTAACAAAAAGCATAATCACGTTGTTTTCTATGGAAGCATGGATGCTGAAAACCCATTTAATGGACATTAAGTTGTAGAAATATGATAAATTTTGACCCCATCGCAAATAATATCTGCAAAGTAGTATTTGACTTCGTCAGTAGTAGCGACATCTGTTGGTCGCTATCGTTATTAATAACGGTCAAACGTATTAAAAGCGGATCCATAGGTAGTGTCCTCTAGTGGTCGCTATCGTAGTTAATAACTATTATTTTGCGATGGTAGTGTCATCTAGTGGTATCTATTACAATTAATAACGGTGAGAGAAGCAATAAGCGGTGACTGATGCACTCGTAGCGCTGTCAGTTATTGAATAACTCAGTTTATCGTTTTGGCCGTTACTGTGGCTAAACGGCGATTAAAAAATAACGGTTAAGTTGTAGCCGGTTTAGGTTAGGTTTAGTATTGTGACCCATCTCTAGTTACAATTATTTCTTCAAAAATGAGACCTACGTATCGAGAAATTAACGCGCAAACATATATGAATATTGTTTAAAATGTTATAATTTTATAAAGATGTTTCAACCGTGGCGTATCGGTAGCGCTCTTGCTTCCAATTTTGCGAACCCAGGGTTCAAAATCCCCATAACTGTGCAAAAAAAAAAATTATTTCTTTTTTATATGCAGTAATCATTGAGCATTGATTTTATTTCATTTAAAAATTCATTTACAATTTTTATTATGTGAAATAACTATTAAACAAACTTATTTACATAATATAATTACTTACAATAAGTAATATAATACTTCAATAGATACAATAACCAATTTTTATTACAATGCTACGACCATAAAAGAGATATTCTGTTAAAGTTCTATTTCCTTTGTAGAACTGAAAATATACCTGTTTCATAAAAAAAAAAATCATTTAGACAATAAACAATGAAATAATGATTATGAAAAAAAAGGTTCGGACTGTATATTCTGTAATATTTTGTTTTAAAAGTTATTTCACATAAAAAAAATTCGTAAATGAAATAAAATCAATGCTTAATGATTTCTGCATATAAAAAAAGAAATAAAAATATTTTCCAGTATGGGGATTTGAACCCGGGTTCGGAAAATGTTTAGCAAAACGCTACCGATACGCCACGCTAAACAGTAAAACAGTACATTAAAATTATAAAATTTAAACAATATTCACAAATGTTTGCGCGTTAATGTCTCGTTACCTAGGGCTTATTTTGAAGAAATAATTATAATACAGACATATGGGGTTATTACCCTTCAACATATACTCGGGGGATCGAAATCCGTTCTGAACAGGTCTGATGGTTCCCAGGTTAGATATGATTTACACAACGATCCGTATTATTGCAATTATTTTTACATTTGTTAAATTAATTACAGTACGTTCAATTTTAAGAATATGTAGCTATTGTTTCGTAGAACAGTCAGTTGATGTGTCCTCGCCATAAAACAAAAACTGTTTAGAAAATGCACATTTCGTTCTTTTTGTCGTAATCACTGACAGGGAGCGTTCATAAACTACGAGGCTCAGTCTAAGACGAGGGGGGGGAGGGGTTGGCTGAAAAGCTACGCTGGGATACGTGGGAGGGGAGGGGGGGTTCCGAGCCAGGCCACGTAGCTTTCCATTCACATTATTTGTCGCAGTTAAAATGAGACACAGAACACTCAACAGCATGTGGATATTTATTTACGTCATTTAATCACCTCCGTACGTATTTTACGACAGTCTGGAAAAAAAACAGTACAAAATATCTTCTGGAATCAATAGGGAAAATAAGCTAAGGGCTACTTGGGGGGGGAGGGCAGGGGGAGGGCAGGGGAGGGCAGGGGGAGGGGCGACAAAAGCCACGTTGGGCTACATGTGGGAGGGGGGGGGGTCACGGAAAGCCGAGATGGAGCCACGTGCTCTATGGACGCTCCACAAGATGTTTAATTAGTTAGAACAACGTTTAGTTGCATTAATTTCATATTTTATCAGAAACAAACTATTTCCGCAATCTTTCTAGTTAGAGTAAAGTATATATTAAAAAAAATATGATACTTTATAATATAGTTGGCAACCCTGCTGACGGTGGTATACATTGTATCCGTTGATGACTAGCAAGTGTAATTTTCTCACGTCAAACTTTCTTCAACTTTTCTATAAATAACAAAAACTTTAAGGGGAGACGGTGGCAGAAATCATGAAAGAAAATCAATTTTTTATTTACTTATTTTAAAGGAAATATTGTTAGGATTATTATCACAAATTTTTCTTTGAAATTCCAACTACAAATGGTATAAAAAAATTAAAACCGTAAACAGTATAATGTGCCACGCCCATTTTTTAAGGTACCCAGCTTACTTTTTTCTGTGTAACGTGGATATATAGCTTTAGAAAACTGTGATTTATTTTATACTGAACAGCAGTGATGTATAGAAGGCTATGGAGCCATTTTATGATCCAAGCAGTGTTGTATAAAAGGTTGTGAAGTTTCGTAAACAATTTTTTGTGCTGTATAGTATAATTTGTGTGAAATTGGATTTATTGAGTGATTCCTTGTGCCAATATTGGGTATATTGATACGGTTTTACAAATCCTAGGCCAGTTAAAGTATTTTAAAAAAATACAGTAAGTCCTATATTTCCAATATAAGGAGAAAAATTGATGTTGAGGTTAGGTCTGGGCCTGTAGATGTAAATATTAGCTTGTCTTCAAGTGCATCCAAAGTAAAACTTTGGAAAGATATTGTGTCAGAAGAAGCAAAACATGACAGAAACACAGGTTTTTAGAATTGTGTATCTGGAATTGGTAGTAGAAGCCCTTAGGAAAGCTTGCAAGTGATCTGTTTGTGAATGAAAAGTCAGTTTTGTGGTCGATGGAAAAAGTTTTCATGTAAAATTTAAATTGATTTTTCTGCAACTTTAAATTTTTCTTCTCTCAGGAACACATATATCAGAAACTACTGGAAGGATTTCTACGAAATTTGGCACACCCATTCTTCCAAGTGGAATAAACATTTAAGTGGAACAAAGTTTTAATCAATCCATTTTAACCAGTTTTATGGTTAATAATATGTGTAAAATTTGGCTGTAAAAAAACCCTCAAATGCAAAATATCACAGAAAATAATTGAAGTAATTTATCAAAAAGATACTGCACTTAATTGTACATTTATTAGTGTAGATTAATCTGCTATACAGAAAGTTTAATAATTTTGAATGGAAATAATAAAAAAGTGTACCTCAAAAAATAATGTAATAAAAAATTCAAAATACTCCGACAGCATTAATATTTTATTAAAAATTCTGAAAAAATTATTTAAAGAATATGGGAACCCTGTGCACAAGTGTGCAAAATTTCAATGAGATTGAACTCGAAATAAGAGAGATTTAGATTTACCAATAAATCAGTGCAAGACTGCCACCGTCTCCCCTTAAAATCATCACCAATGAAAAGATTTTTCGGTGTTATTGATTTCCTACATTACTGTCTCGATCTCTGCGTAATGTTATTCATAACTACCAAATATATGTTTCATTCTTAATTTTGTAAAGTCTTGAAAGTAGTCGTCATTGAACGAAACTCTATCGTTCAAATACTTCACTTAATTTAACGTGCTATCATTACATTAATACGAAAGAAATATGTTGTACAACGCACTTACGTAACACAAGTGTGCAATGAAACAACGGGGGAACCCCCGGGATCTCTGCCAGTGTAGAGTGTAGTTCCCGCGTCTGCCGCCAGAGCGCTCGCTTGCTGTGCTTGTCGCCATTGTGTCGTGTCGCGTGGTGGGGGCAGCTGATAATCTGGTGTGTTCGCATTTTCTTAACGTATTTCAGTGTTCAACGAGCGTGTATTAGCCGGAAATCTAAAACAGTGTGAAGTCACGAAAGAGGATTCGACAGACAATAATATTATTTCCAGCGTATTTTGTTATTTTCTTTGCGAGTTGTGTTGTGATTTTGTCCAGTGCCGACTGTTTGGATTCCATCACAGGTGAGTGTGGACAGCATCCATATGGATTCTCACTTTGTTTCATCTGTCGTGACCTCATAGCTTGTGAACTGTTTCATCACAGAAATTTCCATTTGCTCCTGGTTGCAGTTTTTACTCGATCGTAATGTAAAATTTCGGGAAATCTCGGGATATGAAAATTACCGTAATTTGTGTAGTTGCGGCTGTATAAAATATTTCCTTCAGATATTCTTGATGTGGAACAAATAAATGTTGACAGAACGACAAATCTCAATATGTTTGTGTTTTTCCGAGTTTTTCTTCCATGCTTTGAGACAGCTTTAAGCGAAGACACACAATAATATACGTGCCCTACTTCATTTCCGAAGCCAAATTTCCGGTAGTATCATTTTCGCAAAATAATTAATTGTGCGATTTTCCACAAATTTGATATTTCAGAAAAGTTTTTTTTTTTACTTTTTTTCTCCGATAAGAAACGTATTACTCGATATAGAAATTCATGAACGGAACAATAATTTTAATTTTTCAAAATTTACTGGTCTCTAACAGTCTGTACATTTTTGAAGTGAATTCTTCTTTTATTGTTCTGATATATAATCAGCATTTCTCAACCTTTTTTCAACTCCTGCATCAGTAAAATACTGAAAATATTTTTTTTCGTGTTTATATTTTTAACTCTTCCTACAAATTATAGGAATATACCGCTGTCCATACACACCTGCGCCTACAACAAGGGAGTCTCCATACACCACGTAGCTCCATTATGGCCTCCTGTGAATCCCCCCTCCCCCCCCCACGTAGGCCGACGTGGCTTTTGTCTCTACCCCCCCCCCCCCCCCCACCACACCTCCGCACGTTGCACGCAGCTTTTTTCCCCACTGATTCCAGAAGACATTTTGTACTGTTTTCTCTTGCCAGACTATCGTAAATTACATACAAAGACCGAAGGTGGTGGTGTAACGGTTAGCGTTCTGGCCTCGCATTCGGGAGGACAGCGTTCGAATCCCCGTCCGGGCATCCAGATTTGGGTTTTCCATGGTTTCCCCAAATCACTCCAGGCAAATGCCGGGATGCTTCCTTCAAAAGGCCATGGCCGAATTCCTTCCGATTCCTTGCTCCCCCCCCCAACCTTTCCCATCTCTGAAGACCTCGCTGTTAAGAGACGTTAAGCAGTTAAAAAAAAAAAAAAAAAAAAAAAAAAAAAACATACAGAGATAATTAAATGAAGGAAATAAATATTCACGTGCTGTTGTGTGTTCTATAGCTCATTTTAACCGTGATAAGTAATATGAATGGAAAGCTAGTGGCCTGGTTCTGACCCCCCTCCCCCCCCCCCCCCCCCCGCTTTCCGGTGAACTCCTCACCTCCAGTAGACCGAGCGGTTTAATTCTAGATGGGGATACCGCTGCCTCGCGACTGTTAACGTGACGTCACGTTCACGTACAGTCATCTGCGTAAAATACGTGTTATTACTTGTCGAAGGTAACAGCAGATAATTTTTTATTGAAATGCGAGCTTCACCTGAAACATCGAACATCTGGTTGTGTTATCGGACATCTGCGGCCTGCATCTGATCTACCTTCGGCATATCAGTTTATGTTGATATTGTACAGCTTTAAATTATTGTGACCGAGCGTAGCGAGGGCACAATAGTCACAATAATTGACTGTACGTCAATGTGACGTCACGATGACGACACGTTAACAGTCGCGAGGCAGCGGTATCGCCTGTTAGATAAAACCCGACTTTTTTTACTGTTTTCTCTTGTCAGACGATTATAAATTACATACAGAGATAATTAACTGAGGGAAGTAAATATCCACATGCTGTTGTGTGTTCTGTTCCTCATTTTAACAGTGACAAATAATATGAATAAAAAGCTACGTGGCCTGGCTCGGAACCCCCCTCCCCCCACTTAGCATAGCGTATCCTTCCACCCCCCCCCCCCCCCGGGACCGAGCCACGTAGTTTGTGCACGCTCCCTAAGGTGTAATCATCAAAGCAACGCCGCACAGTGGTTCTGGATTGGAGTATAGTGGACATTCGACCTTACGTCATAATATCGATACAAAAAAATTGTTTTAGGTAACATTTCCTGTGCTGATGAATAATTGTTATGTTCAGTTTTTGATAAAAATGAGTCCTTCACACTTAAAATAAATAAATTTAAAAAAATGTATGGGTGGAAATCTTTATTTTTTTTTCACTGCCCTATATCTAAGCGTCATAGTCAAACCTTATGCAATCGTAAGTACCTATCCTACTCAATATTGCAACATTAAAATTTCTAGCGTATCCTTGCCGCTTTAACCACAGGACGCAAGGTAATTTCATGGTTACAATATAGCGAACATTCAAACTAGTCATAATATCGAACAAAAATGCTGATTAAAATAGTATGTTCAAATTTTTTTTGGATCCATATTATGACTTTTGTTCCAGTGTCCACTATATTTTAACCATGAAAGTCCCTTGCGCCCTGTGGTTAAAGCGGCAAGGATACGCTAGAAATTTTTACATTGTAATATTAAGTAGGATAGGTACTTACGATTGCATAAGGTTTGACTATGACGCTTAGATATAGGGCAGTGAAAAAAAAAATATTTTTTTAAATTTATTTATTTTAAGTGTGAAGGACTCATTTTTCTCAAAAACTGAACATAACAATTTTTCATCAGCACAGGAAATGTTACCTAAAGCAATTTTTTTTTTTTTTAGATATTATGGATATTAAGGTCGAATGTCCCG
>JARYHS010006457.1:0-20456 GCA_031002005.1 Vandiemenella viatica
GACCTATGAGAGAATTAGGAAATATTGTAGCTGGGAAGGCATGAAAGCCGACATTGAGCAGTACATTCGCCAGTGCGAAAGCTGCCAAAAAAATAAGACTGACATTTCAGGATGCTTTGACAAAGTTTTTAGTAGCCGACCCCATAGAGCAGCAAGATGCTGACACGGTAGCAAGAGTGCTAGTAGAACGGATAATTCTAAGGTTTGAAATACCGTCTATTTTATTAAGTGACATGGGAAGCAATTTTATGGGCGACCTAATGAGAAGAATATGTAGGTTGTTACGTATCGAGAAGATACACACTACAAGTTATCACCCACAAGCGAATGGAGCGTTAGAGAGAACGGATCGTACACTGACAGAAATGCTACGGCATTACATAAATAGAGGTCAAACAGATTGGGATACCTGGATCCCATATGCAGTGTTTGTTTTTAATACAACACCACACAGTACCACAGGATATACGCCTCACGAATTATTCTTTGGAAGAATATGTAATATACCGGGAATATTGCAGAAGCAACCGGCAGAAGTAATATACAACTACGACGATTATGTAATCGAATTGAAAGAACGGTTAAGGGCAATGCACCAAGAAGCGCGAAAGGCGACAGCACAGGCGAAAATAAAAAGCAAGAAAATTATGACAAGACGCAAAATCCGGTAGCATTCCGTCCAAAAAAATTGGACAGTCAATGGAGAGGTCCATATACGGTAGTTGAAACAAAAGGACCGAATGTCGTTATACAATTAAAGAAAAATAAATTTACGAAGGTGCATGCAAACCGGCTAAAAGAATTTTTTTAAATTGCAGGGACAATGACAGCAACCCGGGTGATAGTAGTGACGCTCATGATAGCAAGTATTACGGCAACAATTCAGCAACAAGATCTGCAGCTAGCTAAATTTCAGTCATCGCCGGGATTGTACTACGACAACAGAGGGACAGTAAGTTTGTACACTACTACTTGGAGGGTCGTGAGTTATTTTAACTTAGGAGATTTAAGGCAGAAATTTGAGGCAACTCAGGATGCAGCATTAAAGGCCGTGGATTACTGTCAGCAGAGACTCAAACAGGTAAACACAAGTGTAGCGGGGTGTACTAGTATAAAGCAGGTGGTAGAATACCACGAAAGTAAAATAGAAACATCCCAAAGCCTAATTGGGCAACTAGCCAGACATGAACAAAACAGAAGAAAACGAGGGATACTTAATTTTGTGGGAGAAATTAGTAAGGTCCTATTCGGAACCCTAGATGAAGATGACGCTTCCTATTTTAAGTCAAAGATCAAATTATTGGAGCAAGAGCAAAAACAGCTATTGAAACTCTCTAAAGAACAAGTTACAATAGTAAGAACGACATTGGCTAGCTTTAACAATACAGTTAACTCAATAGAACATAATGAAAGAATGATCACCGCGGGAATATTAAAACTAAATGAGCACATATATAAATATGAAGCTAGCACAGATAAAAGAATAAACCAACTTGGTATATTGGTAACAATAAATGAGCAAATAATACAGCTGACGTCAATATTTGAGGAACTGGAAAAAGAATACGATTTGATCATAACGGCCATCGTAAATGCGCAAAAAGGTATTCTAGAGCCACATTTAATCAACCCAGTGCAAGTAGTTAAATACTTACAATTAATTAAAGATGAAATAAAAGATAAACAATTTCCGATAGAATTGTCTGAAGCCAAGGGGTACCAACTGATGAGAGTAATTGACTTAGATGTCTTTATTTCGGGAAGTATACTAAGTTAAGTACTAAACATTCCGCTAGTAGATACTGAAATATTTAATATCTATAAGCTATGGCCCCTGCCAGTCGAAGTAAATCACAGTAAAAGATTATTTACGTATATAGCGCCTGAAAAAGAATTTTTGTTAATTGACGATGCAAAACGGCAATATGTTAAGTTAGATAACGATCAGTTAATATGTAAAAAGTTAGAGCCCACTCACAGCGTCTGTAAACAGACCTTTGTATTGCTTTCAACTTACGATCATGAGGTATGTGAAGCTCGGATGCTTCAACCTATAGTAAAAATCCCAAGTGATTGTATTCAGAAGTATATTGTATTAAATGGAAGTGTATGGACACAAATCAGAGGTAATGAGTGGCTTTTTGTAGCACCGAAAGACGAAGGGCTCACAGTATTGTGTAACAGTAATAAGCCCACAGATGTAATTATTAGAGGAACGGGAAAACTCAAATTTCTAAGTAAATGCAAGGGATATGGTGCACAAATATTAATTCAATCAGAACATACCATTAGGTCAAAGGTACCGATCAATGATATAGTTCCAAATCTAAATATGGATATAGATTGTTGCATGGTAAATAAGAAAAAGAGGAACATTTCGGAAATACCTCTATATTTACCAATCGAACCAGTGGTTCGTCAGTTAGATGATCTAACGGCAGCAGGGCATAAATTAGACGAATTAGAAGAAGAAATCACATACCAACAAAGAACATTATTTGATGCATTTTCATTAGACAGTATACCAATATGGGGGTATGCTGGGACGGGGATAGTAGTGCTGATAATAATATTCTGTGTGTGTAGATATTGTAAATGTTGCCGAGACTGTTTTAGGTTTTTCTGTAAAGCCATAGGTGATGACTGTTGCACTAAGATTTGTGTAAAGAATAAGATTGTAAATCAATACCCTGACACTGGAATAGTTAGGTATCATACGGCTGGAATGAACAGTGACGAAAGTGAACAAATTACTTTTGGTCCTGTGAGAAGTCGGTATGTAACCGAAACTGGTAGTGCAGTGATAAGTGAACGTGTGCGTCACCCAGACAGATACTTAGAGTATGAACAAAAGAGACCATTAATGTTCTTGTCTAAAACTGACAAACGTTAGAAGGTATAATGAATATATATATATTTTGTGGTAAAAGGTAAAAAATGTTTTATGAAAGAATAGGAAACTGTCCAGAAGGAAAATATGAAGTAGTACATTGTAAGAATTTTGATTTTGAAAATATTAATACATGTATGATGTATGTAAAATATTGTAATTGTCACTATTGTAAGGGCAAGATGACGAAGAAATTGAAATATGTAAAACATTGTAACATGAATGTAAATCATTGTAACATGCATAAAGAATATTAATTGTAAATAAAATAAGCAGCTCACACAGCCGACGTAGGTACTAGAAAATTTTGCACTCTCAAGAGAGATTGCAAAATTTTCCCCAAGGGGGGGAGGTGTCGCGAAATAATCGCGGGAACACTTAGTTATGTTAAGTGGTGCAAGAAGCAGCAAGTAAATATAAGAGTGTAGGCGTAGGAAAACGCCGTAGCGATACGAAACCGAAGAAACACGAGATGCTTTTAGGAGAGCAATATGTAGTCAACAAGAGGCAACGCGATAACATTAAAAGTGGAGAAAGCAGAAGGTCGGAGCGAGGGTGATAGGGCTGAGTGTTGACAGGAGCGGAGGATTCCATTAACACGACCCGACCCGGAAGCCTACGTGACGGGAAACACGGAAGGGCAGATAGGACTGATGCAAGAACGTAAACAAAGCGACCAACGCCACAGAAGGTTCTAGAAGGTTAGGAGGACACAAATAATGTCGTCATTAAGAAGTATAAAAGAAGGTGGCCGGGCCACCGAGAGCCAGAGTAGGGCGGAGCAGTAACAGAGCAGGACTGTTAGATTAGGGCATCAGCAGGACGGAGAGACAGACTAGTGCAGGGCACAGTAGTCGCCGTCGGTAGCAGACTTCGATGCTGGTTTAGGACTTAGTGCCTCTGAAGTCCCATGGACGGTAGTCATAGGGAATTTAAGCTGGTAAATCCCTATGGGAGATACTTTTCTTACCGAGTTATTTAAAGTTGATGCGGAGGATCCAGTTCCTGCAGAAGGAATTCCCTGAGTTGGAAACGTTGGAGGAATAGTACCTTGTAGCCACGCACCTCCCTGGGATTTAGGTCTAAAATAGATGTCAGTCGGGCTTCGTGAGCTGCAAGCTTGGTCTTTGTAATTTCAGCTTGTATGTGTTTTTATTTCTATCAGTACCCTTCCACACCGAGTTCCCTTGTCTGAAAACCAAAATCCACTTATTTCTGAGACTTCTAAAAGGTAACCTTAGACAGTCTCACCTGAGCTCCTATCTTCCGAACCGCTCGCGGAAGTAAAAGCCAACTAGGACGCAACATGACGTCGACGTCGATGAGGGGTAAAGTCATAAGAAACAAAAATAAAGAGAGATAAAATTTCATCTATTCACAACGCCGAGAAAGCCTCCACTCTTACTGGAAACTACTTTACTACAATGATATAATATAATATTTTATTCATCCAATGAACAATAATCTGATGTCCATCTTTCACATCAACTGTAAAGATATTTTTTTATTATTTTTTTAACTGCTTAACGTCTCCTATAACAACTAGGTTTTTAGAAACGGGAAAGGATGGGGGCAAGGAATGGGAAGGAATTCGACCATGGCTTTTTGAAGGATGCATACCGGCATTCACCTGGAGTGATTTGGGGAAACCATGGAAAACCCAAATCTGGATGCCCGGACAGGGATTCGAACCGCCGTCCTCGCGAATGCGAGGCCAGAACGCTAGCTGTTTACACCACCACGCTCGGTATGTAAAGATCAATTAAAGAATGGACTAATTTGTATATATATATATACAGGGTGTTACAAAAAGGTACGGCCAAACTTTCAGGAAACATTCCTCACACACAAACAAAGAAAATACGTTATGTGGATATGTGTCCGGAAACGCTTACTTTCCGTGTTAGAGCTCATATTGTGGACGGCTGTGATACAATACGCCATTCTCCAGGGCTGCATCAACGCATCAGGGATTCCATGCGACGGAGGATGGATGCATGTATTATTTATTATTATTACTCCGCGATTCACTAAAAGTGTGTGGCGGAGGGTGCATAGCACCTATCGAGAAGGGTTATGGTTTGGAAGGGTTATAAGGGATATGGCAGGAGGCGCCCATGGGCTATTGTGAGGAACCATCCCCGCATTCGCGTGGAGTGATCTGGGAAAACCATGGAAAACCCAGATCAGGATGGCTGGAGTGCTTTATCGAAAGCTACTCCTGTCGGATTTTAAGTTTACTCGCCCGGTAAATCCTTTCTATTCCATTCCCTAATCGCTCGTGGGAAAAATGAGTACAGAAATGAATCGGTTCTGGCCCTGATTTCTCTTATTTTATTTTCACGGTCATTTCGAGATATGAATGTTGCTGGTAGCAATATTTGCTGACTGTCATTCCGAAATACATCTGTCGTGAATTTTTCAATTAGCTTCCGTCGAGAGCAACGCCTTCGGTGTTCCAGGTCTTCCCAACCTAACGCCTTCAACATCGCACTTACGCTTTCCCTCCAACTATATATACCTGTCACGAATCGGGCGGCTCTTCTTTGGACCTTCTCTAAAGCCTCCATTAACCCCTTTTGATGGGGACCCCATACAGAACAACAATACTCTAAGTGAGGACGTACTAGTGACTTGTATACAATCGATTTAACTTCCTGAGTGCATTGATTTAAATTACGACCTAGAAATCGGAGTATACGATTTGCTTTCCCCATTACATTCTCAATATGCTCATTCCACGACAAATTATTACGAATTGTTACCCCTAGGTATTTAGCGGAATCTACCGTTCTAAGGACAGTGTCATTAATCGTATATTCATAGTTAAATGGTGTCACCTTTTTACTTACACGCATGACTTGGCACTTTTTAGCGTTTAACTCCAACTGCCAATCTTTACACCACGCAATTATTTTCG
This sequence comes from Vandiemenella viatica, assembly GCA_031002005.1. NCBI lineage: Eukaryota > Metazoa > Arthropoda > Insecta > Orthoptera > Morabidae > Vandiemenella > Vandiemenella viatica. The sequence goes on from JARYHS010006457.1 coordinate 5,811, forward strand.
TAATATCGTCTTGTAACAAAGCGCAGTCGTCCAGGGTTTTGATTTCGCGATAAATTATAGCATCATCGGCAAATAATCTTTTCATTCCCCCTATTATGTCGCATAGATCATTGATGTATATGAGAAACAACAGAGGCCCTAACACGCTTCCCTGGGCAACTCCAGACCCCACTTCAGTAAGTGATGAACGCTCACCGTCGAGAACTACACACTGTGTTCTGCCCTTCAGGAAGTCTGCAACCCAGTCGCATATTTGTCTAGATATGCCGTAACCGCGAAGTTTCCTAAGTAACCTAGTGTGAGGCACAGTGTCGAAAGCTTTTTTAAAGTCTAATAGAATGTATCCTCGCTAACGGAGGACATTTTGAACATTTCCTGTAACAAAGTGTTTGAAGTCACGCTGGTACGTTCTGTTGCTGTGTGTTTCCATTCCATGTTTAATGTGCTTTGAAGAGAAGTAATAAAATGAGCTCTAACATGGAAAGTACGCGTTTCCGGACACATGTCCACATAACATAATTATTTTCTTTGTTTGTGTGTGAGGAATGTTTCCTGAAAGTTTGACCGTACCTTCTTGTAACACCCTGTATATATAGCCGATAATATATTATATATTTCTAATGAGAGAACGTAGTGATTCTGAAAAATTTACAGTATTCCAGTTTGAGGTGTATTGTTAGGAACTCCTGTCTTTACGTTGTTCCTCTCCCTGGCTCCTTTATCTGTCCTCGCAGTCTCATGTTTTCTATTGAATCCTTATTTCGTACAAAACGTCTCTGGTAGGAAGCGCCTTAATTGATAATAACGATTGCTGTTTAGAAGGAGAAAACTTTGAGAAGGAATTTGAATGATTTCTCGTGTACTCTCGGGCAGACAGATTCTTTTTGTTGTTTGTGCCCCTTGACCGAATTCCTTCCCGTCCCTGCTTCCAGTCCGTTCTCGCCTGTAGTGACTTCAGAATCGAAGAGGTAGCGTCCATAAATTACGTGGCATACTGTGAAACCCCTCTCCCCCTCCCAACGTAGCCTGACGTGGCTTTTGCCTCTACCCCTCTCCCCCCACGGTGTAGCACGTAGCTTTTTCCCTTTTGATCCCAGAAGACATTTTGTACTGTTTTCTCTTGTCATACTATCGTAAATTACTTTCGGAGATAATTAAATGACGGAAATAAATATTCACATGCTGTTGTTGTGTGTTCTGTACCTCATTTTAACTGTGAAAAATAATATGAATGAAAAGATAAGTGACGTGGCTCAGAACCTCTCCCCCCCCTCCCTTTCCCCAGCGTAGCCTTCCAGCCAACCCGTCGCCGATGCCAAGGCCTTGTGAAGGAAGCATCCCGGCATTCGCTTGGTGTGATTTAGGGAAACCATGCAAAAAGCAAACCTGGATGCCAGGACTGGGATTCAAACCTGCGTCCTCCCGAATGCGAGGACAGAGCGTTAACCACACACCCACCATGCTTGGGGAAGGAGCAATGAAACACGGTACAAGAACATACTCTAGGATGTAGCTGAGATTTTATAGCGTGAAAAAGAATTTATGTGAAAGAACAACGATAGTTAAATATAGATTCTAATGCAAAACTTCCTTCGCAGTATTATTCAAATGCTGGTCTACTACCTGTTAGAAACAAAATAGAAGAGCCCTACATGAAGAATTTGGTCAGGGTACTCGGGAGAAAAGATATTGCTACTTGCTTTAAAAAAAATACAACAAAAAAAACACCATTACGGTATTATTCAAACAGAAGAGCCCCTGTACAAAGAATTTAAAGATCAGGCTAGTGAAATAACGAGAGACAATATCAATACGAGCAATGAATTTAAAATAGACCTTGGATTTGACTTCAAAATATTAGCTTTATTCACAATTAATATTAAGTTGTGCTCATTCATTATTTCCCCCCCCCCCCCAAAAAAAATCGTTTTTGTGAATATTTAAGGTATTTACCCTACACAATACCTATAAAAGTTTCAAAATAACGTGTGGTGCAACCAAGCACTGTTTTGCAATGCGAATTTTTTACCGCATGACAGAAAAGTATTCTGTATATATAGCAGAGAATTGCTTTAGCTGTCCTGCTGTTTGCGCTAACGGAAAATTTTGTAATTGTAGTTACAGTGGCTGCCACCAGTCACCGCTGTCGTCGCGTGTAGGCTGCCATTGTGTTTCTGTTCGAGTTGGTGGTTGGAGGTTGTGTTTGCGATAGCTTCGGTTAAGAGGATACTCTCGGAGAAAACTTCTTAATTTACATCGAATATTTGCTGCAGAGGCGAATACGTCACTTTCCGGTGAGTGTCTGTGTGATGTGCTTAGTGATGTGGTTTAATCCTAGACTGCGATTCCGCCACTGACTGGCGTTGACGTGATGTATTACAATTATGTATTACGCTGGTTCGTTTTATATTCCGTTATTGTTTATGACACGAATCGTTTTGTGCAGTATTTCTTACTTTTGGCTTGCCGTTATTTTGGTTGATGTTGTTGCTGTATTATATCTCAGTTGCTCGCCATTTCTGATCGTATCTTTTGCTCTCACTGATTGTCTGTTGACGCCATTTGTAGTATAAACCACACACTATTTGCCGCGTGGATTTTTCTCGAATCTTTTCGTGTGTTTACTACAGTTCGGTTTTAACTACTTTGTGTATTAATTCTTATGATACGGAGAAATATACTGTTATTTAAATCGTTGTTTTTCGTGCTTTAAAGTTTGCTTCAATTTTCACAATGTATATTGTTTTGAGGATACATTTTGACGTATTTTTTGATTTACTATAGATTGCGATTCCGCTGTAACTACATTCCTCCGTGCGGAGTAATATTGCGGTGGCCAATCGCAAGAATAGTATTTTTTACCAGGAACACAACCTGGACGAGAATTACATAAAGTATTTAATTAGTCTGTATTCCCTTCTGGATTATTCCACCGCTCGAGGGAGTATTAAAACCAAAATACGAGTTCAGAGTAATTCTTCTTGCCGCCGCAGTATTAGTCCGCGTGGAGGAATGTAGCTACAACGGAATCGTGTAATTTGGTACGCACATTATTTTTGAAATTGCCAGGTAAATCTTTCAAATGTATCGAATATGCTTAAAGTTGTTCGAAATGTGGGTACATTGTTAGACGTTACTACGCAACAAATACATATTTATCATTTGTTTTTATTGCATGTGTATCTTAAAATTCATTTTCGGAGACAAAACTGCATTCGACATTCATATGGACTGTACAGAACATGTAATCGCACACGTAATGATAAAAACAATTCAGTTATTATGGCAGACATATTGCGCTGAGAAATTTACATTCGTATAAGTCATGTAGGACAGAGAAATTAGCGCGAGATGTTAATATTCCCATAATACTTCATTAGAGGGAAAGAATTCCTGTGTGAGTAGGAACTCTGGACCAAGTAGTGAAAAGATGGACAAAGCTGTAGAAATGCGTTGTAAGAAAGGTTTTAAATAAAATTTCTGGCCGATTTTAACGGCTGTGATATATCTACTAGCTCTTATCGAAAGGCAAGCCATTGCTGTAATGGTAACTTCAGTATCGAATTATTCCTACACTACGTGGTTTTTCACTTTACCTGGAATATCTTCTCAAATACATCCTCTGACACGTGTGTATAGTAAAAGCTCCTTATTCGCGGGGAATACGTTCCTTAAAGATACCGCGAATATGTAACAGTAATTTGTATGGGATTATTGGAGATACGATCCAAGGTTCCGAGAAAAACCAATTTAAATCAATTTATTAAGAGATTTTAAGCAATATGTTTTAGTTATTATTGTCAGGCTTAGGCAATGTTTTAAAAAATTTCGTAATTTTTTGTTTCTGTTTTATCACTTTTAAACGGCCTTTCAATTTGAGTTGTGGCATTTAAGGGGCCATCCACAAATTACGTCACACGAATTTCATGATTTTTGGACCCCTCCCTCCCCCCCATGTCACAGGTTGTTACATTTGTGGAATCCCCCCCTCTCCCCTGGTGTGACGTCACATATTTTGCAATTTTAAATTTATAAATTAAAACAGCACTTCCAAAATGATTTCTAGTTAAAAAATCATATCAACAATAAATCAAACGATTAAGAAAATATTAAAAAAACATTAAAAAGCGAATTAATGATTCAAAATTGAGTCAACATGTGTCCCTGGAATTTGCACCTATTTATGACACGCCCCCCCCCCTTTTGTCACACGATGTCACACTTTGTTGACCTAACCCCCCTCCCCCCGGTGTGACGTAATTTATGGATGGCCCCTTAACAATTTGTATTTTAAAAACAAGACTGCTTTCCATAGACGGATCAATTTTCATGGAGAAATCGCAAAGCTCATTTCCCATCCGCAGACCTTCACACAGTGGCGTAGCTAGCCTGGGTGACACCCGGGGCGGATATCGATGGTGTCACCCCTTGAAAATTAAAATTCAACGTTAATTAAAATATAATATCTTGTAAATATAAATAAATAATAATAATTATATTAATAAAACATAATTAAATAAACATTTATTGTTATTCAAAATAATAGTTTGTTAGTAAAATGGTAATATTAACAACAATTAAAAGATACACAAATAAACCAAAAACAATTGCTTTCACAATATCCTGTTTCAAGCTTACATAGCTCGAAACTCGTAAATCGCATCTTCAAAATTAACAACTTGAGTTACTTCAAGTTCAGTAGTGAATATGATAAGATTTTAGCCACGTGTTGCTCACCGGTGATCGAAACTGGTTTTAGATTAATTTTAACTCTTCTGAAAATCGGGCGGGCCTGACTTGCCCGATACTGTTCCGCACCATCACCGCACCGATGTTTCTTGATAGGACACGGCGTATAGTCCGACACCCGGCCGGCGTTGGATTGGTTTATGTTTTGACGCTGCGGACCAGTGTCGGCCTGCTGGATGTGGAGAAGCGCATAGAGAGAGTTCGGAAATTTTCCTTCCCTTACGACCAAATGTTGTTTTCATGTTATTGTTTGTCTTTATTTCATCAACCTCTTTTCCATGTTCAACAGATCTTTGTAAAATATAGGAAAAGTTCTAGCACCTTCGCTTTGCCATAGTTGAAGATCAATTTTAAGACCCACAAAAATTGCACCCACACCCAAATCGCACGCCATTACCATCTGTGTCACCAGACTAGTATAGAAGTACGGTACTGAAAAATATGTATTCAAACACATAAAAGTAGTATTTTATCCATGATGGATTGGTGGAACTTCCGCGACTGTGATGTCAAATATGGGTTGTAAAAAATACAGCAACCAGTCACACTATGTGACACATAGTGTGACTGGTTGCTGTATTTTTTACAACCCACACATAAAAGTAGATTCGTGTTTTTGGATAGCAAAAATAGTTGGTATACAAAAACAGTAAGTTCATTTTATCATTTTTGAAAATTACACCTTCATTCGGTCTGGTGACTCAAATGGTTACTGCGTGCGATTTTGTTACTGAATGCCCCGTTTCAAATCCCGGTGTCAGTTGCAATTTTTTCGGGCCTTAAAATTGACATTTACCTACCTCTTGAAAAGATTTTATCTGTTAATGCGAAGATTCTAGGACTCTCTATGGTTCGAATTTCACGTTAATCTGTAGGTCCCCTTTTCAAGTTAGGTGACTACGATATAGGTGTACTGAGAGTATTCCAATAAGAAACTCTGTGACTAGAACGTTGAGATAACATGAAATAATTATTTTTACTGTAAAAAATCTTTATGATCTATATTTAAATAAAAATATGTTATAATCTCGTTCTTTACTAATAAAAAATATTAAGTGAATCGAAAAGAACCTCAAACAAAAAAAAAACAAACAAAAAAACACTTCTAGTGCTAAGTGACTGACGTTTCATTGTGATTGCGTTGAAACACGCGAGAATCTTTCATTCCGGTACAGTGTGGAGATAATTTGTTTGTTAATACTGCATTGGAATACTATTTTTGTCCATAAAAGACCAACCAGTTAGGCGATACCGTGAGTCAGATAAAAAAGTATTTTAATGTACTTTCGTAACAAGACTGTGCCAAATAAAGTACAGTACTCTATAATAAAGTAGGATGACAAACCTACCTGTCATCCCCAACGCTGATTCCCTGAAACAATCACTTGAAAACGTTAAAGGAAGACCGGATAGGAACACGGGCGAGCTGTTGTGACAAATGAATGGAATTTGACTCCCAAGTATCCCCACATGAAGAGCATTAAATTATTAAAAATTGAAAGTTTTATACGTAATACTGCAATGTGTTCCAATAACCTGACCTGCTGTAATGCAAATCGCAAATGGTGGTGTCATTTTTTGGCGGCAGTCAGTTTCAACAGCATGACTGAGTTGGTTGTTGTTGAAGTCATAATGACAGCCCGCCACTATGTGGACGAAGTGCTGAATCTCATTGATACCCTTCATTTTCACCATCCACTATGTGGACGGGGTGCTGCATCTTATTGTGATACCCTTCATGTTCACCATCTAAATCACATCTTCCAACAAGATAATGCCCATCCTCATACTGCCATAGTCACACAAGCCTTGCAAGGGGTACCATCACAATTTGGACTGCACGGTCCCCAGATTAATCCCCAATAGAGCATGTCTAAGATACCAAGAGTAGACACATTAGATCACATGGTCACCCAGCACTAGTGTTGCCAGGTCCAGGTTGTTAAAAATCAGGACATATGGTAAAAAAATGTGAATTCGGGGCTACAAATCGTGGAAACCCCTCAAAAAAGTTTTTTTTTATGTAGTTCATGTTACTTTTATAATTTATGGAGGGCAGGGGTAATTTCTATAGGTATGTATAATATGATATGGACTTATGTATCTTATTACTGAATATTACAATAATAGTCACACTTGTTGACTACTATTAGTAAAATGTTGTTGTGGAAATAATGTATTTTCAATCTGAATTTTTATTCTGTTAATAAGTTTAAAGTATTTTATATTAAAACTGTATTTAGTGTTAGATTTCGTTGCCTTTATCTTAGCTACGAGACATATTGAAGATGTTTTTAATTTGTATCTCTGCTTTGACATGCTGGAGTGATTATTCTAGCTCTTAAACCAAATTATATTAGCCTGAGAAAATTTCCTTTCAGTTGCTGCGTTTGAAACCGGTATGGATGCCAAAGGAACAAATATTCAGATTCATGCGTCTCATAAAAGTGCTTTAAAGCTTCAGCGCGTTTGATGTAGTATTAGAAATGACTAGGCAGTTTCAGGATGAAATTCTCCAGTTCAAATTTACTCCTACCCAGAGCATATTTTACACTGTTTTGCAAAATGTGACATAATTTGATCATTATCATGGTACAGTAACTGGAAAAACTGAATTGCGGCACTTAAGGTTCATATCTGCGTTTACCGCATTGTAACTAGTGAGATGTTTACTATCAGTACTGGGCTCCTTCAGTAGTCTCACGAAATTTTTATACGCGGCTGATGGAGCTTCATTCGCGCCTTCATAAAACTCAAGTATTTGAATTTGTAGATGGTCTGTAAAATCTTAGCCTACTATCAACAGAAAATGTTTTGTACTACCGTGATTGAAGGCATCTGTAGCAACACTATAAAATGTATCATTTTGAAGAGCTCGGTCGCTTCTTGAGTAGATGCCGAACCTAAACTATTTTGTGCATTCCAACTGGTCTTTGTTCTTTCAAGTGACAATTTCTCAAAAATTTTAGAATCGTTATAGAAAGTATGATCGAGTTTTGATTCACAGTCGAATAAAGTAAATGACAAGATGTGCCTGACCGGGTGCTATGTTTTTGTGACTTAAGGACCTATCACTTCTTCTTGATTCTTCGTTGCCCATTTAATGGGTGTTAAAATTATGTTCAGCGATGTTGTTAAACTGATATTTCCTTCTTTTTTCTTGTGTTTATTATATTTCTGGTGTTTTGCTGTATCATTTTTGCCACTATGTAATATGCTGAAATGTGCAGGGTAGTAAGGTCAGTTGTACCATAAGGCGCGAATAGCACTGCTGGTTGGGTATGATGCATCGCGACGTGCGATATCATATTTTGTGACGAGTTATGGGTTTTTATCACTTAGCTAAAAAAAAAAAAAAAATCGGGACATTTGGCGTCCCGATCGAGGGTAAATCGGGACGAGACCCCAGACCCCCGAAAATCGGGACGTCCCGTTCAAATCGGGATACATGTCAACGCTGCCCAGCACAAACTGTGCAACAACTGACTGAAACAGACTTGCAGGCGTAGAGAGACATACCCCAAGAAGACATCCGAACACTTATTGATTCAATGCCAGCAAGGATCCACGAATATATTAATGCTCAATATTGGCGCACTTCTCACTGACAACTGTATCTAAAGGTAATAAACTTAGCCTGATCCATTATTATCATTTCTTCTGGGTATGGCCCTGGATATATTTTCAAAGTTTCCTAAAATTCTACCATTCCTGTATGCGTGTTGAGATTTTAATTTCCGCCAGTGTAACTATAGGGCGACCATAAGATTCCGCTATAAATTTAAAAAAGTCGAAAGCTTACCAGCCATTTGTTATTGAAACGTTATCATACGATGTTTTTAAATACTGTAACGTTCTGACCTCAATACCTGATTTAAAATTATAATTAATTTTATTATTTTATTTTATTATCATGAAAGGTAGAACTTGCGTGAATACTTTATGCGAGAAATCACAAATGGTTTTATTTCAATTAATCACATGACATATATAGCAAAATTAGTTAAAAATAATCAGTTGTCCTTTTGTGGGCGCCAGGGTATTTTATATAAAATACACAAAAATTAAACAGTAAACGAAGTCAACATTTTGACTTCATTTCTGAAAGAGATGTTTGCTCCGGGCTATGAGAGTTCTTATCTGCAGGGTCGTAGCTGGGCAATGATATGAACTTGAAAGTCTAGCTAGCACAGTGTCCTCCATTGGCGATGTATAATTACCGAATGTACATGTCTGCCGCCACCCATTGGATGACGGTCTTCTCTGCTATGGACCAGTGTAGCACAGTTCCTCAGATGTCGTCCTTTGCCTGAGCTCATCTGCTCAAACAAAATAGCGGGTGTCCGGATCCAGGCAGCAGCAACAGTCTCACTCACGAATAGACAGTCCAGAAATCACATCGTCCGAACGTGCTGGCCGGCCGGTATCGAATATTCCTTCCCTCGTTCGTCGTGCCACATGCAAAACAAAAAAACTTTCGCCGATCACCCTGTTTGTCTACCTGGCACGCACAAATCTGCCCTCCATTAGGCACACACTATTCTCCTCTCGCTAATTCTAGGAACCGGCCTGCTGGCATTCCTCAGATCTGCCGCTCCACACTTGTACACTGCGCCCAAATGCCCACTAAAATATTCCACATTTTAAATAATAAACCTATAGTTTATTAATGTAACTAGCGGTCACAAGACGCGTTCGTTACATATTCCCCCTGGTTCGGCAAATTTAAATAAACTAGTTTTATTTAAATTTTCACAATAAGAAATATACAAATTTTCCTTCCTCGTCCATTAATTTAACAGTAATTATAAATCTGGTAACCTATTCTAACCTATTCCATCACAAGTTCCACCGACATGAATATTCAACCGAACATATGTCCCTTGGCTACTTTGTACATAGAGTTTTCTTACTCCCATCCCTGATTGTGGGTAGATTTGTTCAAGCCTTAAATACATAATATAACCATTTCAAATGTAATCTTATAAGTAACAAATTATTGTAGTGATATAGATGTTCTAACACAATAACATTTTATATCAAATTGAAAATTTAAATTCGACACCATTCTTAATAAATATGACACAATACATCATAAGTTGTGATCACAAAGATATTCAACACATAAGATAACACAAACATAATCTCAATATAATTATAAAGAATTAATAAACCTGATGGGAACATATCCTTATCTGAATAATAGTAATAAAAAAAACTTTTAAGCAGTGAAGTCATCATCTATGATGTGCAGGGTTGTCCAAAGCAATGCAAGATTGTGTCAAACAATTTTTTTTTTATTTTATTTTTTTATGTCACCGCTAAGCAAAGTATTTGTAATGGATTTCCGCCACCATCCTTTGAATATAAAAATGACAATTACATCCCCTTTTATCTCCGCTTGTTACAGACCTCGCGTGATTTTTAAATTAACATGATCTCGATCAAGTGTACGCGGATGCCGTCCCAGTATACTTCCCGATTTCCCAAGACAACGTTATAAGTACATTTGCTCCATGGCATAAAAGGATTTTGTTCATGGAATGCTGATTCGCGTAATTCCTTATGAACAAAACAAAAATAAAATATTTTCTACCTAGTACCTCGGAGATCCTTTTCCCTTGGCTACTTGGTGATTTGATATGCCACACAACATCTGTGAAGTTCCAGAAATTTATCTGTAAATGTACCCCAACGTATTGGAATCCTTCTGTCTGCCAGAAATCAACTCCCAAAATATTATCTAGGAAAGTTTTTATCCTTTTCCGGCACATATATGCCCATCGTCACTATCAAGAGAAACAAGTTGCACCAAATGATCCTCGCGCGACTGTACCAAAACTTTGTGATCATCAGAATACTCTTTAAAGTTTCGTGAATTATGGGGTTAAAGTCATTGGTTCCATTAGTGAATAAGTGACTGAAAACTGAGATTATCCTTTTCACCATGCAGTGAATATATATATTATAATAAACTTTGAAAAAGCTTCTTATTGGTGTATGATTGTGGACTGGTGCGTAATAATACTCGTTGCCCTACAGTGAAAGTTTGATTATGCTTTGGTCTTGCTATATCCGCATCATTCTCCTCATTCTCCACACCGCCATTTCGCCAAAATGTTAAATTACTAAGGCAAAACTGTGGAGAGCCGTCAGCATCCCCGGGGAAACCTCATTGTTTTAATTGGTCACCCTGCGATGTTTCGCGTGCCCGTGCGGCACCAACTCTCAATTCATATTCACTTTCGTTCTGAATGTTATTGTCGGGATCGACGGTTAGAATAGCATTCACCTCCGGCGAATCCCCGCGTGTTTGCCCGTGACCATCCCGCTGACCATCAGTCTTCCACGGTTTCTTATCGCCAGATTTGACTTGCTTCCAATTTTTACCTCCCTTAGGGTTACTACTGTTATTGAAACTTTGCCCGTTATTCTGATTATTTGGCCGGAAGTATCCATGAGAATTAGAGCGATTGTCCTGCACTTTTTGCGCGCACTGTTCACGGCTCGCTCGTTGTCCTATGGCATCTAGATTCCGCAGTGTTTCTAATAAATCAGTGATATTCTTTTCATATACAGGCGAGATGTGTTCTTGAACCCCCGGGCTGAAATGTGAGCTTACTACATCAATGAACTCGGCGTCTGGCATGACTGTGTCGAAGTAACGACTTTTTGCAACTAGCCGTTCGACATACCTTTCCATTGAATCACCAGGTTTAGGCTCGTATTTTCCTTGGTAAAATCGCGTCCCAGCTTGGTTTTGAATTTTTGCTGACCAGAAAGTACTTAAAACAATTCCTTAAATTGTGTGTACGACATATCTGGAGTACATGCTACCTTTAGCCATGAACGATCCTGTTCAAAAAATGACTGGCTAATGATTAAAAGTTTTGCCGAGTCCGGAACAGCTTTAATTTGAAAGTATCTTTCAAGGTCTTCGAGGTAAGCTTTCGGTTTATTCCCCCTTGGAACCAAATCTAGGCTGCTTTAACTCGATATTTTCCGAAAACAGCTGAGCACAACTAGCTTGAAATTGTTCATTGTTGCTAGCAGAGTTATTCCTTTCGGTTAGTTTCCGTTCCATATTACTTAACTTTACCTCCGTTTCGGCAGCCAGATTACGCTGTGAGGTCTCTAGATTCTTTTGACTTTCCTACATTTGTCCAACAGAATTCTTAAGGTTTCGAACTTCGGATCTTATTTTACCTAAATTTTCTTCAACACCACCTTTTATTAAATGAGCAAACTCAGAAATCTGACCTAAATTTTCACTGTTTTCTGTGCGCATTTGTTCAATTGAACTTTTATTCGCTTCTACTTTACGGCAAATTTCATTATTAGTCGTTTCAAGTACATTGAAAGAAGACTTTAACTCCGTCTGGACCTTGCTTAAAAGAATGATCTCGGAGCTAATTTCTTTTCTAAAATCATTTATTTCTCGGCCAATTTCTCCGCGAAAAGTAGCAAATTGCTCTTCAATTCTTTTGTGAGCCATTTCTTGTTTTCTTTCAAGACTCTCGATTTTACTAGACGTTTGCACTGAGAGTTCAGACAATTTTTCATTGGATTCTTGAAATTGTGTTGTAAATTTAGCAGATAATTGTGAAAATTTCTCCATTAATAAAGCCGCTATATCGTTCATCTGGTGTTGCTGAGTCTGCAATGCAGGAATCACCGAGACGTTTTTCGCACTCATGTTGGAGGTCTTCTGTAAATTTTCCAAATTTTCCTGCCTTAATTCAACGGGTGATTGGGTGGCATACGCTATTTCTGCGACATTATTGTCTTCCCCGATATGATCCGTATTTGAATCAGTGGGTACTGGCTCCTGTGATAAATTTAACCCTTCCACTATTTCTTTCGACATGTTAATAATGGTACTGGATCTCAAGCGCATTACTTTAAAACTTCACGCTATTTTCAACTATTACGTTGACACACAAAGAATGTTCCAATACACAACAACAAGAAAAAGAAATAAGGATTGCAGAACACACCATCAGAAAGACTTTACACTAATCTGCAAATAAAATGCCTCAATAAAATCTGCGATTGCACAATAAAATCAAACCCAAAGAACATTCCACAGCACATTCTATAATTTCAATGGAAAAATTATAAGAAGAATTTACTTATCGAATACATTCCCGGAAAAATGGTTTAAATATGAAAAGATATCGTTACCCTGGACATATGGCTCGAAATCCACACAAATATTTCGACAACTACTTGCAATTGCCATAAAGAAAGCATCACACCAATTATCAACGCCGTAATACAACAGAATTTGAGTGCGTTTGAACAGAACCCATTGCACATTCCCATGTCACACAAGATAATTATTATTTAACACACGCAATGTACACAAAATAAATTTATCAGATCTTATTGCAGAACCAACTTGCATCTAAGATCAACAAGTAGGGGCCTACAACATGAATTTATACATGCATTAACTACGCAAATTAATACAAACTACTTTCATTCTACAAAATAAGAAAGTTGCCAAGGACATAGTGCTGTCTTTCATTCATAGCATAATTAATTTTGGCAATTAATAATCGAAAAGCCCCACTTGGTTCGCCATTGTAACGTTCTGACCTCATTACCTGATTTAAAATTATAATTAATTTTATTATTTTATTTTATTATCATGAAAGGTAGAACTTGCGTGAATACTTTATACGAGAAATCACAAATGGTTTATTTCAGTTAATCACATGACATATATAACAAAATTAGTTAAAATTAATCAGTTGTCCTTTTGTGGGCGCCAGGGTATTTTATATAAAAACACAAAAATTAAACAGTAAACAAAGTCAACATTTAGACTTCACTTCTGAAAGAGATGTTTGCTCCGGGCTATGAGAGTTCTTATCTGCAGGGTCGTAGCTGGGCAATGATATGAACTTGAAAGTCTAGCTAGCACAGTGTCCTTCATTGGCGATGTATAATTACCGAATGTACATGTCTGCCGCCACACATTGGATGACGGTCTTCTCTGCTATGGACCAGTGTAGCACAGTTCCTCAGATGTCGTCCTTTGCCTGAGCTCATCTGCTCAAACAAAATAGCGGGTGTCCGGATCCAGGCAGCAGCAACAGTCCCACTCACGAATAGACAGTCCAGAAATCACATCGTCCGAACGTGCTGGCCGGCCGGCATCGAATATGCCTTCACTCGTTCGTCGTGCCACATGCAAAACAGAAAACTTTCGCCGATCACCCTGTTTGTCTACCTGGCACGCACAAATCTCCCCTCCATTAGGCACACACTATTCTCACCTCGCTAATTCTAGGAACCGGCCTGCTGGCATTCCTCAGCTCTGCCGCTCCACAAATGTGCACAGCGCCCAAATGTCCTCTAAAATATTCCACAAATTATTAATAAATCTATATTTTATTAATGTAACTAGCGGTCACAAGACACGTTCGTTACAACCTTTGTCGAAAAATAAAATAGCTTTTTTATCGAATAAGTGAACCTACGTATTGTAAAAATATGAACAAAACTGCAATAAATCAAATTTTGGATACTTTTTAATGCCAAACATTACGAGATGAAGTGAAAAGTGAAGAAAGTAATTTTTTATAACGCGTGTAAAATCAATTCTTACACCACTCTCCTTCATAACTCTATTCCTCACTAATACTGAAATTTTTAAAAAAATTTGCGTGTTGTACTTTTTGAAATATTTAACCGTTGTAGATGTTCTGTTTTTGTTACAATATAGGAGCAACGACATTGATAACTGGTTTGGATTAACCAGCGAATGAGTAACTGTTATTGAAATAAGCAACGCTACAGAACTGCTGATATTTCCCTACGTTAACATTGCCACAGTGTAGTCAGAGCGACATTTTGACTCCTGTGTCGTCTGGATTCCGCGGCAACAAA
>JARYHS010006458.1:0-19552 GCA_031002005.1 Vandiemenella viatica
CCATTACGAGCAAGTCGATAACACAAGATTTCCTTCTGTAACTAAATGAAGTGATAAGTTCGCCCGCACTAAGGACTGTACAGAAGGAGAGGAAGCTCTGAACGTCTGCTGCAAAAACTGCTCAGATAGCAACCCTACGCCACTATTCGAGCCTTTGAGGTTGCCGACCGGCGACGGATCGGGGCGGGCAACCACAGGCCAGCACGGGCCGATACGCGAGGTTCTATTCCCACGGCCCGTTGGTAGGAATTAGTCCTGCGTGGCCCGCAAAATTACGGCCCATGGAAAGCCACCTTTAGAAGTCTGCATCCAAAACGGATGGCTATTGCTGAGACCCATTTATCTATCCCTCTGTCAGTAGCCTATAGCTCGTAAATGGTATCATTTACAGACTTCATATTTGTGCATGTGTGTGTTTTATTGACTCAAATCTGAATATCATATTTAATATTTTTTAACATTCTAACTTATACTTTTTACACAAAACAAATAAGGACAGTAAAAACAGTTATTGCAGCTTGTGATTTATAGATATTTAGAGCTATTCAAGTAGACAACTAAGCTACTATTTCACGGCAAATAAAAGACGGAAGTGGCAGTCTGTCAGTTTTAAACAATTTTTGTTACCGTGTCTGACTCAAAAACGCTCTTACCAAGGAACCTGAAATTTGTTAACAATATCGGCGTAAGCAATAATTTAAAAGACGATATGATGAAAAAGTTACATTTAATACAGTTTTTGAATCGCAAACAAAACACTCAAACGTTTTTATTTTGAGGTTACTTCACTATAAGCTAACACTGCATCAGTGAACGTGCTCTTAATTAAAAATGCTATCCATCCCCATGCATGAGATAGGTACTATATAAACTGGAACTGAAAGATTGCACCAACGGCGTTAGGGACAATGTGGCGCCAGGTTGAAGATCCGTGGAGCGGAGCCCTCTGCCTAATCTGGAAAAGTATCAGGTACTGATTTTTGTGCCATACAACTGCTGTCTTCTCTGCAATACTTACCAACGAAGGAGCCCTATTGACGTGTAGCGAAATTTGATTTTCTCCGGTGTTTCTTTTTTATTTGTAATGCAATAAAACAAACACACTCAACATGCAGTTACTCTCATAAAGAATTGTTACTACTGTTCAGCTGGATCAATTTTTTTGTGCCCTCACCAACAATAGTCTAGTAACCACCATCAAAACATAATCCAATATTTCAGAACTCGTATTCAAGCAACTGTGCGGCCTGGTGTATCAGTGGTTGGGAATCCCTGTCTTTGAGGGAATTTTTATAGGCACAGAACCCGACCATCACCCCTGACACAGCTTGCTGTGTAATGTGAAGTACGCCAGCAGTATCCTTAAAATTCTAGCTCCCCCTTATCTGATAGTATACCGGGTTAGGTTATATAAGGAGGAAAGTAACTGCCCATCCTACCTCCAATATGTCTATGTGAGCCACCTTATTGAATACCAATCTTAGCATTTCACGTAAGTATCTATTCCAAAAAAAAATATTTTATCAAACTGTATATCCCAATGCCTCCAAAGCACTTGTCCATAAAATCTTTGCTCCCATTGTACCACCATTATGATTTTTACAGCGCATTTAAATTTTCTGATGGTCTAAAACAAATTGTATTATCGTCAGTAGTAAGGATATGTACGTTTCACTTTAAATAGGTCACGCGTCCCGCCCCCCCCTGCGGCCGCTTCCCCTATAATTAGGCACCTGGCCGACTGTGCGGCCTGTAATTATCTACCGGCGCCGCTTACCGTCAAGGTCACCCGCCCCGCCCCCCTGCGGCCGCTTCCCCTATAATTAGGCACCTGGCCGACTGTGCGGCCTGTAATTATCTACCTGGCTGCCGGCGCCGCTTACCGTCATTATCTTTGTAGGTCACGCGCCCCGCCCCTGCAGCCACGCCGGCGCCACCGGCCTGTCATTATCTTTGTAGCTCACCCGCCCCGCCCCCTGCAGACACGACGGCGCCGAGGCAGGACACGCGTACGCACACGCGTCGTCCCCTCCAAGTCCAAAATGGAGTTACGTGGTTTATGGACGCACCCTTAGCATAACAAATTTTCAGCTCCCCCTCTACTTGCCACGCATTCGGGAGGACGTGAGTTCGTATTCCCCGTCCTACCATCGAATTATTATTATTATTAAATACAATGAGAGACGAAGAAGGGGGAGAGAGAAACTTGGTGCTGGCCCATTCAGTCTTACTCTTCCGAACATGCGATCTTAAAATACTAATTATTCGCTAATTCATCGTAACTACTGAGATAATTAGCATTTTTTTCGTAAAGTGCGGTCAACGGTACAAAACCCCCGTCGGTTTAATAAAGCGGGAAGGAATTCTGCATGTTGAAGAAGGGAAATGGCGAAACCTGGTGTCGGCCCATTCAGGCCTAATCTTCCGAAAGATACCAAAAGGTTTAACGTCCCCTTCAAAGGTAGTTTACTAGAATTCGGTGAGTTTAGTTTTGCGCGAGAAGGAATTCGGCCATAGCCTTTTGAAGGAAGCATCATGGCATTCACCTGGAGTGATTTCAGGAAACCATGGAAAACCCAAATCTGGATGCACGGACGGGGATTCGAACCCGCGCCCCCCGAATGCGCGGCCAGAACGTTAACCGTTCACCTACATTATGGGCGGTTGTCTCGCCATAGACATTAGCTAAATGTTCAGCTGACTAAATTTGCATTTTCTCTTCTGAAGAGCTGGACTTAATAAATTTTATATTTGGAAAACTAAATTTTCCGTTCGTCGGAGTGTCAAGAATGTTTGCACTTGGCTTTTATAATGCCACGTTTAGTTGTTGTCGTATCCAAGTTATACACAGAATCTTTGACATTTTAATTTCCTTGGTCAGTTGTTGAAAGGACTAATAAAATACGCAGATTTTTACTATTTACATAATATTTAAGCAAAAGAGAGTTAATTCGCTATATACCTGAATTATTTTTGCATTAAACTGAGCTACATCAACTAGAAGAATGCAATATGGAGCAAATTTACAGCAGCATCCTTCAGAATTCAGGGCCCCGAACTTCATCATCGTCCAGTAGCGTTGCAATATCGGGAGAAACATGAGGCTTAAGGTTGCAAGCGCACAGATGATTAAAACTAACTTCTAGAAAGCTAATGGACTCATGGAGTGACATTTCTTGAATTCACGCAGCACTAGAGTTCTGGGATTTGAAATGTGGTGCTACAGAAGAATGCTGAAAATTAAGTGGACAGCCAAAGTAAGAAATTAATTAGCTTTGGAAATGATGGGTGAGGAAAGAAGTTTGTGGAAGAAGCTTACAGAAGGAAGAGACAGGCTTGTAGGTCATATTTTGAGACATGCTGGAATAGTTAATTTGCTGGTGGAGGGAACAGTCGAAGGTAAGAACTGTAGAGGAAGAAAGGGATTAGAATATATGAAGCAGATAATTGAGGACGTGGGTTGTAGGGGATATGTAGAGATGTTGGAAACAAAACCTTAAAATTCTACTTCGGTTATGATCGTTCGACAATTTAATAGTTTTACTTGAAATTTATACCAAGCGTCTTGCATTTATACGCCTTCAAATTCTACATTATCACTGAAATTTCATTTACTGGCTATTAAGAAGGCATCTGCATTGATAGAGGAAGGTTATAATGACACAGTTTTGCAGTTATAACCGGTAGGGTTAGAATATATTAGAGTATAAACCGATTAATGGTATGTTTTCGAAGAACAAAGCTGAAGTATAGTTTCAGAGCAAATAAAATCTCTTGCCGTGATGGGATTCAAAGCGAAAACATTACTATTCCATCTTATTCTTCCAACTACCATTCAGTGTGTTAAAAAATGCTGTCTTGCCAATATAGTTACTAAGGTTGATTCTTTCTTACAAACTACAAAAGACGCAAATACGTACTACACACCAGTGGATAGAGGGAAGGTTTAAAGTTTGTAATTCCTACCTGTTAGTTCCATCGGCTACCGCTAACAGCGCTGCTGTCTGTTTACGTGGATATGGCCACGGTAGAAAGTCGTTTTGTGAGCTACGTTATGCAAAAGTAAATCCATTATTGATGTGTAGCGTGCATTCCGTCGTAAGTTCAATGAAGTGTCTCATCGTCATAAACAGATTTACGATTGGAATAACGAATTCGTAGAAGATCGGTGCACAAGCAAAGGGAAAACCACTGGTCGTCCTCGAATGTCAAATGAAAATGTTTAGCTTATCCAAAGTGCTTTCGAAGAGATTTCTCAGAAACCCAACAAATGTTGAATGTTTAAAGTAAAACGTTGAAACTTCCTCTTTCCAGTAATGTGTGACATGTATTTGTATATTTCATAGTTTGCAAGAAATAAACATTCAAAATCTGCTCCTGTCTAGAACTTTATTGGGACTGAACTATAGTATCGGCGGTGGAAGCGGCAACGGGGAACTACATTGGGAGCCATGGAGCGGAGTTCGCCGCCCAATAGGAAATTGGTGTACGAAATGACGACTTGCAGACTTACAATATAAAAAAATTCAGGTGACCGGAAGGTTTCGGCTTCCATAAATATTAAAAACCCCGACTGTGCAAGGGTAGCGCACATGCTTTGCGTTGCAAGGGTCACCGGTTTGAGACAGCCTGGGGCCTGAAATGGTTTGATCAATTGTTTGACAGCGAAAAGTGTCGGACGACACATAGTTTTCTTTTTTAATATTACATCAACAGTCTCGAATTTAAGAAAATTGTCGAAATCATGTGGATCTGAAACAAGCATAGAGGTTGGCGGTCCACATAGCTAACTCTGGGTGTGACAATGCAGCATGGAGTAAACTGGTGGCAAAAAAATATTCTTGGCTTAAGAAGGTTTTAAAATAGACTACAAGCCACATTTTAAAGGGAATATTGCAACTGTAAGTAGGAATGTAAACCGTTTTACTGCGTAAATCTCGGAGTCTAACCGTCATGCCTGCAAAACTTTTCTGACTTAAAGCTTAATTTTTTCACGAAACTCTAAATTTTATGAAACAGGCGATATGCCTCAGTACTTAGGTTCTTGATTTCTAGCGCTGAGATACCAGCACTAAACACTGGCGGCAGATAATGGAGTTACCGAAGTTCTAATAACTGATCTTCAAATCCTTAGCCAGGAGCGTAGCAAGTTTAAGGTCCCATATCTGATCTTCACTCTTTAAGTAGCTGGCAGTCAAACGCGTGAAAAATTACATCACCTTACACTGATTTCAAAATGCCTACAGTCGCAATACAGAAATTCACCGAAGATAGCATCCACTAAGTTCTAGATCATGTTAGATCATTCATGAAATTTTTCGTCAGTGCCAGTATACGAGTCTGTTTCGTAGACTAAATGGATCTCGTGTACAACCTCCAAAGGGCACATGTGAATAGTTCTTATCCCGACACATGCGAAAAATGCGGTACAGACCAAAGTTAGTTGGAAAAATGGAAGAATGCATACTTTCTGCAGAAACAGCGGTAACAGATGCATAGCATATTGTCGTATCTAAAAGTTGTCACGAACTGCACCACTCAAGAACAAGCTAGGAAAGGTGCCAAGCACAAACTTCGAAAGTATATACCTTTTAGGACTTACAGAATATTGACAACTTATACATGCACACACCAGTGTCAAGGATCATGAAAATATGCTCGGCCTCACAAATATTGACAGATGTTTCGGAATTTCTTGAGTTAACAGTCTGATCCTCATTCTGTTTCTATTTACCGCATACTTTGACAAGGCGTGTTGTGGGCATTCGCCCGGAGTGATTTCAGGAAACTATGGAAAAAATAACTTAAATCTGGATGGTCGCTTCCCGAATGCGATGCCAGAGTGCTATCGCTCGCCCAACAGTCATCGTCAATCCTCTTATGCACCCCACCTCATAAAATCCCGAAATGTTATGAAAACCGCAAAACATAGTGAATACAGGTAAAAATCGCCAAAATTATGTAATATGCGCTCTACGAAAGAAGTTATAGATTGATATGGTTAGAAGATGACTGAGGATGTATCAGTTTCATTAAGAATTCACCATTCCTCAGTTTAGATGTCCTAAATTACTTTATATGGACACAGTTAGCTTGGCAGGTAGAGTTCTATAGTGAAAAGGTTGTCGGTGTTATGAAGGACGATGCGAATTGCACCCTGATTGTGGAGTTTGCTGGGTTACGGGGCAAAAAGTGTGCATTCTGGCTCGAGACCGACCGAACCTGTAACATTTATTTTTTTTATTTTTGCTGGATACCAGTTAACCAGTGGAGATGCTACATTTTGTGCTTAGGTACATCTCTTGTGGTATAAACTCGTAACCTTTCTCCGGAGCAGAGCCTTCGTGGGTGAATCCTCAAAATTAGACCATACTTTAGGTATGTTTTCAACCAGAGTGAGAAACATCCACTTCATTCATAAATGGTTACAACAGCTATCCATTCACCCACATGCATAGAAAACCCTAATCCATATACCTAGATCAGGATTCAAACCGGTATCCTCCTGAATGAGAGGCCAACACTCTCGGTGAAATTATAGGTGACAAAATTATAAGTGTTTGATTTAAAAGTGACATGTTTTCAGCGTCAGCTAATCGTCTCCACAATTTGAGTAGCTGTATGGTGCAAATTGAAATCGACGTTTCACGAAATACGTCTTATACCCGTTGCGTTTTACAAAATAGTCTTCATGACTGAGGATGTATCAGTTTCATTAAGAATTCACCATTCCTCAGTTTAGATGTCCTAAATTACTTTATATGGACACAGTTAGCTTGGCAGGTAGAGTTCTATAGTGAAAAGGTTGTCGGTGTTATGAAGGACGATGCGAATTGCACCCTGATTGTGGAGTTTGCTGGGTTACGGGGCAAAAAGTGTGCATTCTGGCTCGAGACCGACCGAACCTGTAACATTTTATTTTTTTATTTTTGCTGGATACCAGTTAACCAGTGGAGATGCTACATTTTGTGCTTAGGTACATCTCTTGTGGTATAAACTCGTAACCTTTCTCCGGAGCAGAGCCTTCGTGGGTGAATCCTCAAAAATTAGACCATACTTTAGGTATGTTTTCAACCAGAGTGAGAAACATCCACTTCATTCATAAATGGTTACAACAGCTACATTCACCCACATGCATAGAAAACCCTAATCCATATACCTAGATCAGGATTCAAACCGGTATCCTCCTGAATGAGAGGCCAACACTCTCGGTGAAATTATAGGTGACAAAATTATAAGTGTTGATTTAAAAGTGACATGTTTTCAGCGTCAGCTAATCGTCTCCACAATTTGAGTAGCTGTATGGTGCAAATTGAAATCGACGTTTCACGAATACGTCTTATACCCGTTGCGTTTTACAAAATAGTCTTCATGACTGAGGATGTATCAGTTTCATTAAGAATTCACCATTCCTCAGTTTAGATGTCCTAAATTACTTTATATGGACACAGTTAGCTTGGCAGGTAGAGTTCTATAGTGAAAAGGTTGTCGGTGTTATGAAGGACGATGCGAATTGCACCTGATTGTGGAGTTTGCTGGGTTACGGGGCAAAAAGTGTGCATTCTGGCTCGAGACCGACCGAACCTGTAACATTTTATTTTTTTATTTTTGCTGGATACCAGTTAACCAGTGGAGATGCTACATTTTGTGCTTAGGTACATCTCTTGTGGTATAAACTCGTAACCTTTCTCCGGAGCAGAGCCTTCGTGGGTGAATCCTCAAAATTAGACCATACTTTAGGTATGTTTTCAACCAGAGTGAGAAACATCCACTTCATTCATAAATGGTTACAACAGCTATCCATTCACCCACATGCATAGAAAACCCTAATCCATATACCTAGATCAGGATTCAAACCGGTATCCTCCTGAATGAGAGGCCAACACTCTCGGTGAAATTATAGGTGACAAAATTATAAGTGTTTGATTTAAAAGTGACATGTTTTCAGCGTCAGCTAATCGTCTCCACAATTTGAGTAGCTGTATGGTGCAAATTGAAATCGACGTTTCACGAAATACGTCTTATACCCGTTGCGTTTTACAAAATAGTCTTCATGACTGAGGATGTATCAGTTTCATTAAGAATTCACCATTCCTCAGTTTAGATGTCCTAAATTACTTTATATGGACACAGTTAGCTTGGCAGGTAGAGTTCTATAGTGAAAAGGTTGTCGGTGTTATGAAGGACGATGCGAATTGCACCCTGATTGTGGAGTTTGCTGGGTTACGGGGCAAAAAGTGTGCATTCTGGCTCGAGACCGACCGAACCTGTAACATTTTATTTTTTATTTTTGCTGGATACCAGTTAACCAGTGGAGATGCTACATTTTGTGCTTAGGTACATCTCTTGTGGTATAAACTCGTAACCTTTCTCCGGAGCAGAGCCTTCGTGGGTGAATCCTCAAAATTAGACCATACTTTAGGTATGTTTTCAACCAGAGTGAGAAACATCCACTTCATTCATAAATGGTTACAACAGCTATCCATTCACCCACATGCATAGAAAACCCTAATCCACATACCTAGATCAGGATTCAAACCGGTATCCTCCTGAATGAGAGGCCAACACTCTCGGTGAAATTATAGGTGACAAAATTATAAGTGTTTGATTTAAAAGTGACATGTTTTCAGCGTCAGCTAATCGTCTCCACAATTTGAGTAGCTGTATGGTGCAAATTGAAATCGACGTTTCACGAAATACGTCTTATACCCGTTGCGTTTTACAAAATAGTCTTCATTTATAATGACAGCCTATATACCTCGTGTTGCTAAGTTTCGCTTCACGCACGTTTAAACTAGCATTAGAGGCCATATTGGTGAACTATGGGACAAGCGGTCTTCCACAAACAAGATTTCACAGGATTACACCCACCACCACTCGCCCCGAAAAAGTCCTTTATCAAGTTATTTTTCATGAGTCCTTCATCACTTACTAGTCTTAAGACCCAATCGTAATAGACACCAACACTCGATAAGACATAAATTTTTTCCGGATATAAGTACTAAGTATGTGCCACTCTCCATGAATATTATTAAAAGTGTGAAAATGTGCAAAATAGATAAAAAAAAGAAATAATCAAAACTGACCAGTCAGAGAAATAGAACAAAGTATCGAGCATTACAGGGGAGCAAGAGAGAAGCAATTTCGTGAAAAATATACAGTTTCAGTAAGAAGAATGAAAATCCTATAACTTACCTTAAATTTCAAAAAATCGGTAAAAATGATTAAAATACCCTGCACGGCCACCTCCACCACACATCACATTACCGTCAGGGGAGTGCAAACGATGAAAACTACAGATGTTATCGATCAAAGGTTAGGAAAACTATGTGATGAGTATTCACAACGCATACAATCTTCCAATCATGATAGGGTGAGCAAAGGATGAAAGCAAAATATGTGTGCATCACAGAACTCAATGAATTCGATCAAAGGTGCTGACATAACGTATCAGACACTTTAACGCCACACAAGTCATTACAAAAACCACTATCATGAAGGTGGGATAAGTTAGCGTAAGTTCAGGTTAATTCCTATTTTTCATAAATTGGGAGTGCATGTGACGCGATAACTTTATATAATGAGGGTGGGATGCACTAGAAGTTAACACGTAAGCTAAGACATAACATCCTGGGCCTGCCTTACGAAGGAATGACGTGCGATAAGTTAGTGCAAGCTCAGGTTAACCCTTATTTTTTCATAAACTCAGAGCGCGTGTGATAGGAAATAACGGTAAGGAGGGTGCGATGAACTAGAGGTTAACCCCAGTTTTTGGGTTATGAAACCATGACACCCTTGCACTAATTGAGGTTAACCCCAGTTTTGGGCTAAGAACCAAGAAACCCATACAGTAATTGAGGTTATTGTAGATAATTGAGGTTAGCAGGCTCAGCATGTTACATTGTATTAGCTTAGGTTAACGCGCGAGCGCGTTAACCTAAGCTAACACGTAACATGCTGGCCCGCCTAACCTAAATTATCTACAATAACCTCAATTACTGTATGGGTTTCTTGGTTCTTAGCCCAAAACTGGGGTTAACCTCAATTAGTGCAAGGGTGTCATGGTTTCATAACAAAAAACTGGGGTTAACCTCTAGTTCATCGCACCCTCCTTACCGTTTTTCCTATCACACGCGCTCTGAGTTTATGAAAAAATAAGGGTTAACCTGAGCTTGCACTAACTTATCGCACGTCATTCCTTCGTAAGGCAGGCCCAGGATGTTATGTCTTAGCTTACGTGTTAACTTCTAGTGCATCCCACCCTCATTATATAAAGTTATCGCGTCACATGCACTCCCAATTTATGAAAAATAGGAATTAACCTGAACTTACGCTAACTTATCCCACCTTCATGATAGTGGTTTTTGTAATGACTTGTGTGGCTGATACGTTATGTCAGCACCTTTGATCGAATTCATTGAGTTCTGTGATGCACACATATTTTGCTTTCATCCTTTGCTCACCCTATCATGATTGGAAGATTGTATGCGTTGTGAATACTCATCACATAGTTTTCCTAACCTTTTGGCCCTTTGATCGATAACATCTGTAGTTTTCATCGTTTGCACTCCCCTGACGGTAATGTGATGTGTGTGGTGGAGGTGGCCGTGCAGGGTATTTTAATCATTTTTACCGATTTTTATGAAATTTAAGGTAAGTTATAGGATTTTCATTCTTCTTACTGAAACTGTATATTTTTCACGAAATTATGCTTCTCTCTTGCTCCCTGTAATGCTCGATACTTTGTTCTATTTCTCTGACTGGTCAGTTTTGATTATTTTTTTTATCTATTTTGCACATTTTCACACTTTTAATAATATTCATGGAGAGTGGCACATACTTAGTACTTATATCCGGAAAAAATTTATGTCTTATCGAGTGTTGGTGTCTATTACGATTGGGTCTTAAGACTAGTAAGTGATGAAGGACTCATGAAAAATAACTTGATAAAGGACTTTTTCGGGGCGAGTGGTGGTGGGTGTAATCCTGTGAAATCTTGTTTGTGGAAGACCGCTTGTCCCATAGTTCACCAATATGGCCTCTAATGCTAGTTTAAACGTGCGTGAAGCGAAACTTAGCAACACGAGGTATATAGGCTGTCATTATAAATGAAGACTATTTTGTAAAACGCAACGGGTATAAGACGTATTTCGTGAAACGTCGATTTCAATTTGCACCATACAGCTACTCAAATTGTGGAGACGATTAGCTGACGCTGAAAACATGTCACTTTAAATCAAACACTTATAATTTTGTCACCTATAATTTCACCGAGAGTGTTGGCCTCTCATTCAGGAGGATACCGGTTTGAATCCTGATCTAGGTATATGGATTAGGGTTTTCTATGCATGTGGGTGAATGGATAGCTGTTGTAACCATTTATGAATGAAGTGGATGTTTCTCACTCTGGTTGAAAACATACCTAAAGTATGGTCTAATTTTTGAGGATTCACCCACGAAGGCTCTGCTCCGGAGAAAGGTTACGAGTTTATACCACAAGAGATGTACCTAAGCACAAAATGTAGCATCTCCACTGGTTAACTGGTATCCAGCAAAAATAAAAAAATAAAATGTTACAGGTTCGGTCGGTCTCGAGCCAGAATGCACACTTTTTGCCCCGTAACCCAGCAAACTCCACAATCAGGGTGCAATTCGCATCGTCCTTCATAACACCGACAACCTTTTCACTATAGAACTCTACCTGCCAAGCTAACTGTGTCCATATAAAGTAATTTAGGACATCTAAACTGAGGAATGGTGAATTCTTAATGAAACTGATACATCCTCAGTCATGAAGACTATTTTGTAAAACGCAACGGGTATAAGACGTATTTCGTGAAACGTCGATTTCAATTTGCACCATACAGCTACTCAAATTGTGGAGACGATTAGCTGACGCTGAAAACATGTCACTTTTAAATCAAACACTTATAATTTTGTCACCTATAATTTCACCGAGAGTGTTGGCCTCTCATTCAGGAGGATACCGGTTTGAATCCTGATCTAGGTATATGGATTAGGGTTTTCTATGCATGTGGGTGAATGGATAGCTGTTGTAACCATTTATGAATGAAGTGGATGTTTCTCACTCTGGTTGAAAACATACCTAAAGTATGGTCTAATTTTTGAGGATTCACCCACGAAGGCTCTGCTCCGGAGAAAGGTTACGAGTTTATACCACAAGAGATGTACCTAAGCACAAAATGTAGCATCTCCACTGGTTAACTGGTATCCAGCAAAAATAAAAATGTTACAGGTTCGGTCGGTCTCGAGCCAGAATGCACACTTTTTGCCCCGTAACCCAGCAAACTCCACAATCAGGGTGCAATTCGCATCGTCCTTCATAACACCGACAACCTTTTCACTATAGAACTCTACCTGCCAAGCTAACTGTGTCCATATAAAGTAATTTAGGACATCTAAACTGAGGAATGGTGAATTCTTAATGAAACTGATACATCCTCAGTCATGAAGACTATTTTGTAAAACGCAACGGGTATAAGACGTATTTCGTGAAACGTCGATTTCAATTTGCACCATACAGCTACTCAAATTGTGGAGACGATTAGCTGACGCTGAAAACATGTCACTTTTAAATCAAACACTTATAATTTTGTCACCTATAATTTCACCGAGAGTGTTGGCCTCTCATTCAGGAGGATACCGGTTTGAATCCTGATCTAGGTATATGGATTAGGGTTTTCTATGCATGTGGGTGAATGGATAGCTGTTGTAACCATTTATGAATGAAGTGGATGTTTCTCACTCTGGTTGAAAACATACCTAAAGTATGGTCTAATTTTGAGGATTCACCCACGAAGGCTCTGCTCCGGAGAAAGGTTACGAGTTTATACCACAAGAGATGTACCTAAGCACAAAATGTAGCATCTCCACTGGTTAACTGGTATCCAGCAAAAATAAAAAAATAAAATGTTACAGGTTCGGTCGGTCTCGAGCCAGAATGCACACTTTTTGCCCCGTAACCCAGCAAACTCCACAATCAGGTGCAATTCGCATCGTCCTTCATAACACCGACAACCTTTTCACTATAGAACTCTACCTGCCAAGCTAACTGTGTCCATATAAAGTAATTTAGGACATCTAAACTGAGGAATGGTGAATTCTTAATGAAACTGATACATCCTCAGTCATGAAGACTATTTTGTAAAACGCAACGGGTATAAGACGTATTTCGTGAAACGTCGATTTCAATTTGCACCATACAGCTACTCAAATTGTGGAGACGATTAGCTGACGCTGAAAACATGTCACTTTTAAATCAAACACTTATAATTTTGTCACCTATAATTTCACCGAGAGTGTTGGCCTCTCATTCAGGAGGATACCGGTTTGAATCCTGATCTAGGTATATGGATTAGGGTTTTCTATGCATGTGGGTGAATGGATAGCTGTTGTAACCATTTATGAATGAAGTGGATGTTTCTCACTCTGGTTGAAAACATACCTAAAGTATGGTCTAATTTTGAGGATTCACCCACGAAGGCTCTGCTCCGGAGAAAGGTTACGAGTTTATACCACAAGAGATGTACCTAAGCACAAAATGTAGCATCTCCACTGGTTAACTGGTATCCAGCAAAAATAAAAAAATAAAATGTTACAGGTTCGGTCGGTCTCGAGCCAGAATGCACACTTTTTGCCCCGTAACCCAGCAAACTCCACAATCAGGGTGCAATTCGCATCGTCCTTCATAACACCGACAACCTTTTCACTATAGAACTCTACCTGCCAAGCTAACTGTGTCCATATAAAGTAATTTAGGACATCTAAACTGAGGAATGGTGAATTCTTAATGAAACTGATACATCCTCAGTCATCTTCTAACCATATCAATCTATAACTTCTTTCGTAGAGCGCATATTACATAATTTTGGCGATTTTTACCTGTATTCACTATGTTTTGCGGTTTTCATAACATTTCGGGATTTTATGAGGTGGGGTGCATAAGAGGATTGACGATGACTGTTGGGCGAGCGATAGCACTCTGGCATCGCATTCGGGAAGCGACCATCCAGATTTAAGTTATTTTTTCCATAGTTTCCTGAAATCACTCCGGGCGAATGCCCACAACACGCCTTGTCAAAGTATGCGGTAAATAGAAACAGAATGAGGATCAGACTGTTAACTCAAGAAATTCCGAAACATCTGTCAATATTTGTGAGGCCGAGCATATTTTCATGATCCTTGACACTGGTGTGTGCATGTATAAGTTGTCAATATTCTGTAAGTCCTAAAAGGTATATACTTTCGAAGTTTGTGCTTGGCACCTTTCCTAGCTTGTTCTTGAGTGGTGCAGTTCGTGACAACTTTTAGATACGACAATATGCTATGCATCTGTTACCGCTGTTTCTGCAGAAAGTATGCATTCTTCCATTTTTCCAACTAACTTTGGTCTGTACCGCATTTTTCGCATGTGTGGGATAAGAACTATTCACATGTGCCCTTTGAGGTTGTACACGAGATCCATTTAGTCTACGAAACAGACTCGTATACTGGCACTGACGAAAAATTTCATGAATGATCTAACATGATCTAGAACTTAGTGGATGCTATCTTCGGTGAATTTCTGTATTGCGACTGTAGGCATTTTGAAATCAGTGTAAGGTGATGTAATTTTTCACGCGTTTGACTGCCAGCTACTTAAAGAGTGAAGATCAGATATGGGACCTTAAACTTGCTACGCTCCTGGCTAAGGATTTGAAGATCAGTTATTAGAACTTCGGTAACTCCATTATCTGCCGCCAGTGTTTAGTGCTGGTATCTCAGCGCTAGAAATCAAGAACCTAAGTACTGAGGCATATCGCCTGTTTCATAAAATTTAGAGTTTCGTGAAAAAAAGTTAAGCTTTAAGTCAGAAAAGTTTTGCAGGCATGACGGTTAGACTCCGAGATTTACGCAGTAAAACGGTTTACATTCCTACTTACAGTTGCAATATTCCCTTTAAAATGTGGCTTGTAGTCTATTTTAAAACCTTCTTAAGCCAAGAATATTTTTTTGCCACCAGTTTACTCCATGCTGCATTGTCACACCCAGAGTTAGCTATGTGGACCGCCAACCTCTATGCTTGTTTCAGATCCACATGATTTCGACAATTTTCTTAAATTCGAGACTGTTGATGTAATATTAAAAAGAAAACTATGTGTCGTCGACACTTTTCGCTGTCAAACAATTGATCAAACCATTTCAGGCCCCAGGCTAGTCTCAAACCGGTGACCCTTGCAACGCAAAGCATGTGCGCTACCCTTGCACAGTCGGGGTTTTTAATATTTATGGAAGCCGAAACCTTCCGGTCACCTGAATTTTTATATTGTAAGTCTGCAAGTCGTCATTTCGTACACCAATTTCCTATTGGGCGGCGAACTCCGCTCCATGGCTCCCAATGTAGTTCCCCGTTGCCGCTTCCACCGCCGATACTATAGTTCAGTCCCAATAAAGTTCTAGACAGGAGCAGATTTTGAATGTTTATTTCTTGCAAACTATGAAATATACAAATACATGTCACACATTACTGGAAAGAGGAAGTTTCAACGTTTTACTTTAAACATTCAACATTTGTTGGGTTTCTGAGAAATCTCTTCGAAAGCACTTTGGATAAGCTAAACATTTTCATTTGACATTCGAGGACGACCAGTGGTTTTCCCTTTGCTTGTGCACCGATCTTCTACGAATTCGTTATTCCAATCGTAAATCTGTTTATGACGATGAGACACTTCATTGAACTTACGACGGAATGCACGCTACACATCAATAATGGATTTACTTTTTGCATAACGTAGCGCACAAAACGACTTCTACCGTGGCCATATCCACGTAACAGACAGCAGCGCTGTTAGCGGTAGCCGATGGAACTAACAGGTAGGAATTACAAACTTTAAACCTTCCTCTATCCACTGGTGTGTAGTACGTATTTGCGTCTTTTGTAGTTTGTAAGAAAGAATCAACCTTAGTAACTATATTGGCAAGACAGCATTTTTTAACACACTGAATGGTAGTTGGAAGAATAAGATGGAATAGTAATGTTTTCGCTTTGAATCCCATCACGGCAAGAGATTTTATTTGCTCTGAAACTATACTTCAGCTTTGTTCTTCGAAAACATACCATTAATCGGTTTATACTCTAATATCTTCTAACCCTACCGGTTATAACTGCAAAACTGTGTCATTATAACCTTCCTCTATCAATGCAGATGCCTTCTTAATAGCCAGTAAATGAAATTTCAGTGATAATGTAGAATTTGAAGGCGTATAAATGCAAGACGCTTGGTATAAATTTCAAGTAAAACTATTAAATTGTCGAACGATCATAACCGAAGTAGAATTTTAAGGTTTTGTTTCCAACATCTCTACATATCCCCTACAACCCACGTCCTCAATTATCTGCTTCATATATTCTAATCCCTTTCTTCCTCTACAGTTCTTACCTTCGACTGTTCCCTCCACCAGCAAATTAACTATTCCAGCATGTCTCAAAATATGACCTACAAGCCTGTCTCTTCCTTCTGTAAGCTTCTTCCACAAACTTCTTTCCTCACCCATCATTTCCAAAGCTAATTCATTTCTTACTTTGGCTGTCCACTTAATTTTCAGCATTCTTCTGTAGCACCACATTTCAAATCCCAGAAGTCTAGTGCTGCGTGAATTCAAGAAATGTCACTCCATTAGCTTTCTAGAAGTTAGTTTTAATCATCTGTGCGCTTGCAACCTTAAGCCTCATGTTTCTCCCGATATTGCAACGCTACTGGACGATGATGAAGTTCGGGCCCTGAATTCTGAAGGATGCTGCTGTAAATTTGCTCCATATTGCATTCTTCTAGTTGATGTAGCTTCAGTTTAATGCAAAAATAATTCAGGTATATAGCGAATTAACTATCTTTTGCTTAAATATTATGTAAATAGTAAAAATCTGCGTATTTTATTAGTCCCTTCAACAACTGACCAAGGAAATAAAAATGTCAAAGATTCTGTGTATAAACATGGATACGACAACAACTAAACGTGGCATTATAAAAGCCAAGTGCAAACATTCTTGACACTCCGACGAACGGAAAATTTAGTTTTCCAAATATAAAATTTATTAAGTCCAGCTCTTCAGAAGAGAAAATGCAAATTTAGTCAGCTGAACATTTAGCTAATGTCTATGGCGAGACAACCGCCCATAATGTAGGTGAACGGTTAACGTTCTGGCCGCGCATTCGGGGGACGCGGGTTCGAATCCCCGTCCGTGCATCCAGATTTGGGTTTTCCATGGTTTCCTGAAATCACTCCAGGTGAATGCCATGATGCTTCCTTCAAAAGGCTATGGCCGAATTCCTTCTCGCGCAAAACTAAACTCACCGAATTCTAGTAAACTACCTTTGAAGGGGGACGTTAAACCTTTTGGTATCTTTCGGAAGATTAGGCCTGAATGGGCCGACACCAGGTTTCGCCATTTCCCTTCTTCAACATGCAGAATTCCTTCCCGCTTTATTAAACCGACGGGGGTTTTGTACCGTTGACCGCACTTTACGAAAAAAATGCTAATTATCTCAGTAGTTACGATGAATTAGCGAATAATTAGTATTTTAAGATCGCATGTTCGGAAGAGTAAGACTGAATGGGCCAGCACCAAGTTTCTCTCTCTCCCCTTCTTCGTCTCTCATTGTATTTAATAATAATAATAATAATTCGATGGTAGGACGGGGAATACGAACTCACGTCCTCCCGAATGCGTGGCAAGTAGAGGGGGAGCTGAAAATTTGTTATGTTAAGGGTGCGTCCATAAACCACGTAACTCCATTTTGGACTTGGAGGGGACGACGCGTGTGCGTACGCGTGTCCTGCCTCGGCGCCGTCGTGTCTGCAGGGGCGGGGCGGGTGACCTACAAAGATAATGACAGGCCGGTGGCGCCGGCGGGGCGTGTGACCTACAAAAGATAATGACGGTAAGCGGCGCCGGCAGCCAGGTAGATAATTACAGGCCGCACAGTCGGCCAGGTGCCTAATTATAGGGGAAGCGGCCGCAGGGGGGGCGGGGTGCGTGACCTATTTAATACCAAACCGGCACACATTCAAGTCTTATGGAAGAGCGTTCTGGATAAGGGGAAGGGAGGGGGGTGACCTTGAGACTGCAGCAGAAACGGCACACATACAAATCTTATGGACGGGGCTTCTGGATATGGGAGGGGAGGGGGCGGGTGGCGGCGGCGCGTAATTATAGGGCAGCGACCGCAGGGGGGCGGGGCGCGTGACCTACAAAGATAATGACGGTAAGCGGCGCCGGCAGCCAGGTAGATAATTACAGGCCGCACAGTCGGCCAGGTGCCTAATTATAGGGGAAGCGGCCGCGAGGGGTTTCGAATTCAAGGTCGGCGGTAGCGTATCAGGTTACACGGAAGGAACACCTGCAGGTTTCAAGGTCAGCGGGATGGTGTCAGGTTACAAGGAGGGGAGGGGAGGGGAGGGGGTGGGGCAGCCAGGTAGATAATTACAGGGCGGTGGCGCCTAATTATAGGGGAAGCGGCCCGCAGGGCGAGATAATTATAGGGCGCAGAACATACATATCCTTACTACTGTCGATTTTCGTAAACCTCTGTTGAGAAGTGTCGTTGCAATCAAAGATGCAGAAAAATCTCGAGCAGTGCTACGCCATCAAATTCTGCGACAAACTCCGGAAAACCGCGACGGAGACCCGCGATGCTGCCATGAGCCACTCAACAGTGTTCGAGTGGCATAAGCTGTTCCAGAAGGGGAGGGAGCTCGTCGAAGACCACAAGCGTGCCAGTCAACTTCAAGGATTGATGAAAATGTAGCCAAATTGAAGGCGATCCTGGACTCCGACCGGTGCACAAACATTCGTCTGATTGTTGATGAGTTAGGGATTTCGTACGGTAGCGTCCAAAAAATTATTACCGAGGATTTGGCCATGCGAAAGGTGTACGCCGAGTTTGTGCCAAGAGTCCTGAGTGATGAACAAAAAGTGAAGAAAACCCAAACGTCCTTGACAATGTGATTACCGCTGACGAAACTTGAGTACGATCCGTAGACCAAACGCCAGAGCGCAGAGTGGCACAACAACAAGTCCCCGCGTCTGACGAAAGCCAGAACGAGCAAGTCAAGGGTCAAATACATGCTCATCTGCTTTTTTGACCGTCGGGGTGTGGTTCATAGGGATTTGTACCCCCTGGACAGACTGTGAATGCTAGTATTTACGTGGACGTGCTTGACAAGATGCGCAAACGCGTCCTCCGCGTGCGGTCAGACTTCGCCGATTCTTGGAAGCTTCAACGTGCGGTGCCACACCGTGCTGCTCGTGAGGGAGTTTCTGGCTAAGCAGTGGGTTGCCTCACTCCACCTCCCCTTTTACAGTCCAGATCTGGCACCGCCGGACTTTTTCCTCGGCTCAAGAGGGACCGCAAGGGACAGTTCCGTAGAAGACGTCCAAAGGGCCGTGACAGCATCTCTGAAGGGGATCCCGGAAAGTGAGTTCCAGAAAGCGTAGGCGCATTGGGAATCGAGCCATACGCGTTGTGTTGAAACACAAGTGGTGCTATTTACT
>JARYHS010006461.1:0-20418 GCA_031002005.1 Vandiemenella viatica
TCAATGCCTATTTTTATTTCTTAAGTGGGTACGCATATAAAAATTAAGATTGGTGGGAATAAAGGGGGAGAGGGGTTGGATTTTTGTAAACCAAACGTAGACAGACTTTTCTGTTTTCTTTAATATATACGTGCGCAAAATTCTTGAAAATCGGATATAAACTGTAGTTTTGTATGAAGAACACTGACAAAAATTAAAAGGGTTAAAAAGTGAAAGGTATTTGGTTTCCTAAAATCAAATGTAGACAGTATTTTTCTGTTGGTTTTAAAGTATACATATGCAAGTTCCGTCGATGGTGGATAAAAACTGTGGGTATGTGTAATATTAACAAAAATTAAAAGGATGGAGAGGGGGAGAGGGGCTGGGTTCTCACAAATCAAATGTATTCAGGATTTTTTTGTTTGATTTAAAGTAAACGTGTGAATATTTCCGTCCATAGCGGATAAAAATTGTGGCAGTAAATAAAAACTACTAGCAAAAATTATGGAGATGGAAAGGAGAAGATGGGTTGGGTTTCTGAAAACAAAATGTTGACAGTATTTTTCTGTTTATTTTGAAGTATATGTCTGCAATGTTCTATCGAAATCGGATAAAAAAATATGGATTCGTATAAAATTAAGGGTTGTTAAGGAAAAAGGGGGTGATGTTTTGGATTTTCTTTTTCCAGAAACATTTGCACGCGTGCACACGACAACTCACCAAAGATTCATCGTAATCGGATGAATGGTATAGGAACGCATAGAAGACAAACGATGTTGTTGTTGTTGTTTTAGTTTTAGGGCGCGTCGACGACGGGGTCATTAGCGCCCTAACATAAACCAGGCGTGACAACGTGGCAAAATTGCCGTCTGTGTGGCCGACTGTAAAGGGGTCGGCCACAGAGACAGCACAATAAAATACTAACATACTAACTAAAATACCGTCTGCCTGGCCGACTGTAAAGAGGTCGGCCACACAGACGGCAACATAAAATACGAAACTGTGACTAAAATATAAAATTACATACATTAACTGGTTGGCTGTAGAATGGGCCAACCAGGTTAAAAAACAAGTTAGATGGCTGGCTGTAAAAGGGCCAGCCATATAAGCAGTGTCACAAGTAAAATCAGTACTTGGATTGGTGGTTGTAAACGGCCACCAATCCAATTTAAAACCTAGGCCGATCTGCCCAAAATTTTTGGGACAAGACCGGCCAAGCAACAAAACTTTAAAACCTTAGCCACGTTGTCACGATCATCGTTTAAAATAAGGGACAGATCGTTGGCTAAGCCAACGTCTGCCCTTAGATCTAAAAACAATACACATTCAGTTAAAATGTGGCGTACCGTCAAAGGTACGCCACAAGCATCACATTCCGGAGGGTCCTCTCGGCGGAGAAGAAAGCTGTGCGTCAGAGGACAGTGCCCTATTCGGAGGCGAGTAAGGAGAACCTCATCCCTCCTCGCCCGCTGGAAGGAGCTGCTCCACGGCTGAACGGTCGGTTTGACCAGCCGGAGCTTATTATGCTCAACTTCCAGCCACTGCCTCTGCCAAACATCAAAAATAAATCTCTTCGCCGCCGAGGCAAGGTCTGACTTTGGGACCGGTTCAAAGTCGGTTCTGACCTTGTCGCAGGCTAACTTGGCAGCTTCATCAGCTGCCTCGTTCCCTCTGATTCCCACATGGCCCGGTACCCAGCAGAATAACACCTCCTTTCCACGAGATTGAAGGGAAAGGAGGGCGTCCTGGATGTCCTGGACTAGACGATCTGCTGGATACATATTTCCTATGGCCTGAATACAGCTGAGGGAATCACAGCATATGATGAACAACTTATCGCGCATTACTTTCATATGCTGGAGCGACTTCAACACGGCATAGCATTCGGCAGTGTAAACGCTGCACCTGCCGTCCAATTTGAATGTGTAAGTCGCTCGAGGGAACACTACGGAGCAACCAACTCCGTTAGCCTGCTTAGACCCATCCGTATACACCGGGGTAAACGTGTGATACTGGTTTAAAACATCTCTAAAAATTCTGATAAAAACATTATCGCGGTACACAGCTTGTTGTACCGCGATAATTCTAAAATTATTCTGGGCCTCTTTAAAAGCCAGGGAGGAGATTTACTCCAACCCTGGTGATAAAAAGAAGGAAGCTCGAATCCATATTGTTCTAAAATAGCCTTTGTACGGTAGCTGAACGGTTTAGTGGCTCTATGCCGGTTGGTATAGAGCCGCTCGTAGTTGGGATGGAGCAACTATGTCGTACACGGGACTGCCAGGTGTTATGGCAACATGCAGGTAGTGTCGCACCATGAGGAGTTGCCGGCGGATGGTAAGCGGCGGCTCGCCCGAGTCAGCACAAATGCTGACAATAGGGCTGGTGCGATATGCACCTAGTGGCGAGCCGAATTCCTGCATGGTGGACACTATCCAATATACGCAGATAACTGTCCCGTGCCGAACCATAGACTATACAACCGTATTCCAACCGTGACCGTACAAAGGCTCTGTAAAATTGTAGCAGGCAGGAGCGGTCAGCGCCCCATGACCTGCCACACAGACATTTTAAAAGGTTAAGAGCTTTTAAGGCCCTGGCTCTCACATCTTTTAGATGCGCAAGCCAGTTAAGCCTTGTGTCAAAAATGAGGCCCAGAAATCGAACAGTATCACTAAAACTTAAAACGGTGTTCCTCAGGGTAAGGTGAGGCTCTGGTAAAAGGCTTCTGCTGCGAGTAAAAAGTACACACCGGGTTTTCTCAGCGGAGAAACGAAAACCGGTGTGCACTGACCATTCATCCAGCCTGTTCAGCGTGAGTTGCAACTGCCGCTCAGCGCTTCTCAGGCTGGACGATACAATAAAAATTAAAAAGTCGTCCACATATAAGGAGTACCGTAGGGGACTCCTTATAATGGCTGCTATGCTATTAATAGCGATGGCAAAAAGTGTAACGCTTAAAACTGACCCCTGAGGGACACCGTTTTCCTGAATAAAAAGATCAGACACTTCACCTACCGACTCGGTACCGGAAGCAACGACCAGATAAAAATGATTTTAAAAAACGGGGTAGGTTACCCCTAAAACCCCATTCATGTAACTGTTTTAAAATCACATGCCGCCAGGTAGTATCGTAGGCCTTTTCAAGATCGAAAAAAACACCCACAAGGTGTTGGCTGCGGATGAACGCATCCTGTATTGCCGCCTCCAGGAGGATCAGGTTGTCCAAGGTGGAACGGAACTTCCTGAATCCACACTGAAAGCGGCTCAGGAGATTACGGGATTCAAGACACCAGACGAGGCGGCGATTCACCATCCTCTCCAGTGTCTTCCCCACGCAGCTAGTCAAGGCAATACTACGATAACTACCTGGCAACAATTTGTCCTTGCCAGGTTTTAAAATGGGAATTAATGTTGCTTCTTTCCACGAGTCGGGGAAGTGTCCTCCGGTCCAAATGTCGTTAAAAATATCTAGAAGGTACTTTTTAGCATCCTTACTGAGATGCCTCAGCATCTGGTACTGGATCAAATCAGGCCCTGGAGCAGTGTCATTTGCGCTGTTCAACGCTGACTCTCCAGCTCCCAAGATGTGAATGGGCAGTTGTAGGCCTCTGAATTCGACGAATCGAAGCACAGCGGGCGCCTCTCGGCAGCGACTCTACGTCGCTGAAACCGAGGGTCAAAGTTAGCGGACGAAGTGATGGCGGCGAAGTTCTCCGCCATCAGCTGCGCTATGCTTCGTTCGTCAGTAATTATCCGTCCGTGATCCAGTAACCCAGATACTGGTGGGCGGGAGTACCTTCCAGATATACGGCGAATGGACTCCCATACTTTCGACGAAGGCGTGGAACGATTTATATTGCTCACAAAGTTCTGCCATGACCTCTTCTTGCTCTCCTTAATAACTCGACGCGCCTTAGCTCTGGCAATACGGAACGCTGCTAGGTTGTCAGATGTGGGGCACAACCTAAAGCGACGCAACGCCCGTCTGCGACCCTGGATGGCGGAACGACATTCATCGTTCCACCAGGGGACGGGCGTCCTTCGCAGCGTTCCGGAGCTCTTCGGCATGGAAACGTCAGCTGCACGGTGAATCACTTCTGTGAAGTGATTCACCTTCTCCTGTATACTGCCACAGGGTTGCAGTTGTACAGCACGGCAGTAGAGCTGCCAATCTGCACAACTGACGTTCCATTTACGTCGGTTATTTCCTCCTCCACGTTCACACTCGACGTGCATCCAAATTGGGAAGTGGTCGCTACCATGTAGGTCGCGATCCACCTCCCACTGCACGGAGTCCGCTATTGAGGGGGAACACAAGGAAAGGTCAATGGCAGAAGACGTACCGGTAGCAGTGGTGAAATGAGTCATTTGCCCTGTATTCAGGATACAAATTTCCTCCTGCTCTATCAATCTACCAACCACTCGGCCCCTGGGGCAATCGGTGGTGGAACCCCACAACGCACTGTGGGCGTTGAAATCTCCCAAAAGGAGAAAGGGCCGAGTGAGTTGTCGTATAATGCCAACCAGGTCGTCGTAGCCGACAGACACACTGGGTGGCAGATAGACAGAGCATACGGTCAGTTGGATTGGACCGTGTATTTTCACCGCTACTGCTTGTAATGTGGAGGTGAGAGCAACGGGTTCGGAGTGGACAGTGTTTCGGACCAACACCGCCACTCCTCCCTTAGCTCGATCACCCTCGGTATCGTCCTTTCGGAATATGTCATATCCTCTTAGCACTGGCTGGTGTAGCGGTCTGAAATGTGTCTCTTGCAGACAGAGACACAAAGGATCAGACCGTGCTAAGAGTTGGACTTCCTCTTTGTGAGCCTGAAAGCCGTTAACGTTCCACTGAAGTATGGGAGCCATTCTACCTATTTAAAACCACCCGCCCCGGGTCGGGTGGGTCCTGCGCATGCGATTGCTGAGGAACGGAACTATGTTCGTCCACCAGCATTATGTCGTCTTCTGGGTCCGAAGACGACACTTGTTCTAAGGCCTCGGAGTCGTGCGGATTTTTCTTCCGCCGAGGCCTATTCCCCTTCTTCTCCCTGCCAGTTGGGGAACTGGGAGGAGAAGTAGAAGGGGACTTTCAAGAACACATGGTGGGGTCCGTATGTTTGAATTTCGGACCCCGAACTTTCTGCACAGTTTGCCATCCGCTACTGGCAGATGGCGTTGCCTTTGCTACATCTGCTGCAGGTAATGCTTCTGCAATGGGTGCTCTTTTCTGCTGTTGCAGAGGCACCCACGACTGTAGCTACTGTAACGGATGGCTGTGCCTTTAGCTGGTGGACTTGACCTGTCGATGTGGTCGAGTTCGTCAGAGTGTTGCTACCCACGTCCGAGGTCCTAGGTGTAATGACCTTGATGGGTGTGGCACCACATCTGCACTGACATGAGCACATTGGACTTGTGCCCATGTCCGCAACGGACGTCTGGGTAGCGACACTTTCTTTCCTGACGGGAGTTGATAACGTCTTCGCGAAGCTGGTAGCGAAGACTGGTGGAGCCAGAGCCTTATACTGCTTCTTGGCTTCGCCATACGAAATCCGCTCTTTCGTTTTCAACTCCTGTATCTTTTTTTCCTCCAGATACAATCGACACTCCCTGCTCCAGGCTGGATGTGCCCCGGAGCAGTTGACACACACCTGTGGGAGCGTGCAGCTCGTGCCTGGCTCATGAGCCGCCTTTCCGCACTTCCCACAGGTGGGGTTACCCTTGCAGGTCGCCGTCGTATGGCCGAACCGCTGGCACTTAAAGCAGCGCATTGGGTCCGGCACATACGGGCGGATATTCAAATTCAAATATCCTGCCTTGATGTTTTTGGGCAACGTCGGAGTGTCGAACGTCAGGACGAAGGTGGCTGTCTTCTCAAGACTGCCGTTAACCCTTCGTTTAATCTGACGAACCTCGACCACATGTTCTGTAGACCACTCCTTAAGGAGTTCCTCGGTCTCTAAATCCATAAGGTCCCTGCAGGTGATGACACCTTTACTAGAATTTAGAGTTTTATGGAGTTCGCACTTTACTGCGAACTCCCCGAGCTTCTCGCACTTAAGGAGTTGGACAGCCTGCTTTTGGGTGGATGTTTCCAAAAGCAGAGTCCCGTTCCTCAGCTTTTTTACCGATTTGAGGGTACCCGCAATACCCTCTAAACCTTTGTTTACATAAAATGGAGAGATCTTCTCAAAAGATCCCTCCACCCGTGTCATGATAACGAAGGCATTGTCTATTAAACAACCCTTGCCGTTACTGTAATTTTGTTCTGGGGGAGGGCTTTCAACCCTCGCCCGCTTTTTTGAACTGGGTGTATTTTTATTTGCCTGCGACACACCCGGGCCGCAGGGGTCTGTGGTTTTTTTGTGAGGCTTCATTTTGGTCCCACGAGTTAAACCATTTTAAAAAGAAGCGCTAATACAACAGGGGTGCGCAGGTGCCCCTGAGGTTGTACGTTAGCGAGTGATCTGCCTCTCACCCATGCACCTCCTCGGCACGTATCCGACCTTGAGGTTGAGGGGTTTTTTATAGAGGTTTTTACCGTCCTCGCGATCCGGGCGATGAAGCCAAGATCCCCGTTCTCCTAGGCACACAACGTTCCACCGCCACGCCCTACGGTGGTCGTTGAAGCATGGTAGGATTGTTGTTGTTGTTGTTGTTGTTTTAGGGCGCGTCGACGTCTAGGTCATTAGCGCCCTAGCTCAAACACGGAATGACAATGTGGGATAAAAATTGGTGCCGTCTGCATGGCCGAATGTAAAGGGGTCGGCCACACAGAAAGCATAATAAAATACGAAAGCACTGACTAAAATACTGCCCACATGGCCGACTGTAAAGAGGTCGGCCATGCAGGACAGCAGATTTAGGTAAAACATTAAAACAGTAACTATAAAAAGAACATAAATTTACAAACTTATATCACTGACTGGTTGGCTGTAAAAGGGCCAGCCAGCTTATACAAACAATAAACGGACGGTCTGGATGGTTGTAAAGGGGCCACCCAGAAATAAAATTTCGATTTGAATAAGGAAAAGTAATTAACACCGGACAAGGCAGTGGATGTAAACAGACCACCAAACCATTCTAAAAACTAGGCCGATCTCCCCAAAATTTTTGGGTTAAGACCGGCCAGATTACAAAATTGTAAAACTTTCACCACATTGTCATTATTTAAAATAAGAGACAGATCGTTGTCTAAGCCAACGTCTGCCCTTAAATCTAAAAACAACACACAATTAATTAAAATGTGGCGTACCGTCAAAGGTACGCCACAAGCATCCACATTCCGGTGGGTCCTCCCGGCGGAGAAGAAAGTTGTGGCGTTCAGGGGACAGTGCCCTATACGGAGGCGAGTAAGGAGAACCTCATCCCTCCCTCGCCCGCTGAAGGAGCTGCTCCACGGCTGAACGGTCGGTTTGACCAGCCGGAGCTTGTTATGCTCAACTTCCAGCCACTGCCTCTGCCAATCATCAAAAACAATTCTCTTCGCCGCCCGAGGCAAGGTCTGACTTTGGGACTGTTTCAAAGTCAATTCTGACCTTGTCGCAGGCTAACTTGGCAGCTACATCAGCTGCCTCGTTCCCCCTGATTCCCACATGGCCTGGTACCCAGCAGAATAATACCTCCCTTTCCACGAGATTGGAGGGAAAGGAGGGCGTCCTGGATGTCCTGGACTAGACGATCTGCTGGATACATGTTTCCTATTTCCTGAATACAGCTGAGGGAATCACAGCATATGATGAACAACTTATCGCGCATTACTTTCATATGCTGGAGCGACTTCAACACGGCATAGCATTCGGCGGTGTAAACACTGCACCTGCCGTCTAGTTTGAATGTGTAAGTCGCTCGAGGGAACACTACGGAGCAACCAACTCCGTTAGCCTGCTTAGACCCATCCGTATATACCGGGGTAAACATGTGATACTGAATTTAAAATATCTCTAAATATATGAATAAAACACTGTCAGCAGTATGCAGTTTATTATACCGACACAGGTCTAAAATTGTTCTGGGTCTCTTTAAAAAGCCAGGGAGGAGATTTACTCCAGCCCCTGGTGATAAAGGATGGTGTTTCGAAACCATATTCGTCTAAAACAGCCTTTGTACGGTAGCTGAACGGTCTGGTCGCTCTATGCCGATTGGCATAAAGCCTGTTCGTAATTTGGGTTCATTACTACGTCGTGCACGGGACTTCCAGGTGTTGAGGCAATATGTGTATAGTGTCGCATCCATGAGGAGATGCCGACGGATAAAAAGCGGCGGCTCGCCAGACTCAGCACAGATGCTGGGAATCGGGCTGGTGCGGTAAGCACCCGTGGCGAGCCGAATTCCTGCATGGTGGACACTATCCAGTATCCGTAGATAACTGTCCCGTGCCGAAACCGTATACCTATGGAACCGTACTCCAAACGCGACCGTACAAAGGCTCTATAAAATTGAAGCAGCAGGAGCGATCAGCACCCCCATGACCTGCCACATAACATTTTAAGACATTTAAAGCTTTTAAGGCGCTGGCTTTCACATCTTTAGATGTGGAAGCCAAGTTAGCCTACTGTCGAAATGAGACCCAGAACCGAACAGACTCAGTAAACTTAAAATGGTGTTCCTCAAGGTAAGGTGAGGCTCAGCTAAAAGACTTCTGCTACGAGTAAAAAGTACACACCGGGTTTTCTCGGCAGAGAACCGAAAACCGGTGTGCACTGACCATTCATCCAGCCTGTTCAGCGCGAGTTGCAGCTGCCGCTCTGCGCTTCTCAGGCTGGACGACGCAATAAAAATTAAAAAAATCGTCCACATATAAGGAGTACCCGTATGGGACTCCTATTAAGGCTCCAATTGCTATTTATTTGCAATTGCGAAAATAGGGTCACGCTTAAAACTGATCCCTTGAGGAACACCATTTTCCTGTAATAAAAAAGATCAGACACTTCACCTACCGACTCGGTACCGGAAGCAACGATCCCGATAAAAAATGATTTTAAAAAACGGGGCAAGTTTCCCCTAAATCCCCCATTCATGAACTGTTTAAAATTAACATGCCGCCAGGTAGTATCGTAGAGCCTTTTCAATGATCGAAAAAAACACCTACGAAAAGGTGTTGCTGCGTAGAACGCATCCCTGTATTGCCGCCTCCAGGAGGATCAGGTGTCCATAAGGTGGAACGCTGACTTCCTGAATCCACACTTGAAGCGGCTTAGCAGATTACGGGATTGCAAGACACCAGATGAGGCGGCGGTTTAGCCATCCTCTCCAGTGTCTTCCCAACGCAGCTAGTCAAGGCGATACTACGATAACTACCTGGCAAACGATTTTTCTTTACCAGGTTTAAAATGGGGATTAATGTTGCTTCTTTCCACGAGTCGGGGAAGTGTCCACCAGTCCATATATCGTTAAAAATATCCAGAATGTACTCTTTAGCATCTTTACTAAGATGCCTCAGCATCTGGTACTGGATCGAAATCAGGCCCTGGAGCA
Source organism: Vandiemenella viatica (assembly GCA_031002005.1). NCBI lineage: Eukaryota > Metazoa > Arthropoda > Insecta > Orthoptera > Morabidae > Vandiemenella > Vandiemenella viatica. The sequence goes on from JARYHS010006461.1 coordinate 9,460, forward strand.
GTGTCGTTGGCGCTATTTAGCGCTGCCTCCAGTTCCCAAAATGTAAATGGGGCAGTTGTAGGCCTCTGTATTCGACGAATCGAAGCACAGCGGGTGCCTCTCGGCAGCGACTCTTCGTCGCTGAAACCGAGGGTTAAAGTTAGCAGACGACGTGATGGCGGCGAAATTCTCCGCCATCAACTGCGCTATGCTTCGTTCGTCGGTAATTATACGTCCTTGATCCAGCAACCCAGATACTGGTGGGCGGGAGTACCTTCCGGATATACGACGGATAGACTCCCATACTTTCGACGAAGGTGTGGAACGATTTATGGTGCTCACAAAGGTCTGCCAAGACCTTCTCTTGCTCTCCTTAATAACACGACGCGCCTTAGCTCTAGCTATACGGAACGCTGCTAGGTTGTCGGATGATGGCACAACCTAAAACGACGCAGCGCCCGTCGGCGACCCTGGATGGCGGATCGACATTCGTCGCTCCACCAGGGGACGGGCGTCCTTCGCAGCGTTCCGGAGCTTTTCGGCATGGAGACGTCAGCTGCACGGTGAATCACTTCTGTGAAGTGATTCACCTTCTGCTGTATACTGCACAGGGTTGTAGCAGTACAGAACGGCAGAAGAGCTGCCAATCTGCACCACTGACGTTCCATTTACGCCGGTTATTACCTCCTCCCCGCTCGCACTCAACGTGCAACCAAACAGGGAAGTGGTCACTTCCATGTAGGTCGTGATCCACCTCCCAATGTACGGAGTCCGCGATGGAGGGGGAGCATAACGAAAGGTCAAGTGGGCGAGAAGGACGTACCGGTAGGAGTGGTGAAATGAGTCATTTGCCCTGTATTCAGGATACAAATTTCCTCCTGCTCTATCAATCTACCTACCACTCGGCCTCGGGGGCAATCGGTAGTGGAACCCCACAACGCACTGTGGGCGTTGAAATCTCCCAATAGGAGAAAGGGCCGAGGTGAGTTGTCGTACAATGCCAACCAGGTCGTCGTAATCGACGGACAAACTGGGGTGGCAGATAGAGAGAGCATACGGTCAGTTGGATTGGACCGTGTATTTTCACCGCTACTGCTTGTAATGTGAGTTGAGAGCAATGGGTTCGGAGTGGACTGTGTTTCGGACCAACACAGCACTCCTCCCTTAGCTCGATCACCCTCGGTATCGTCCTTTCTATAAATGTCGTACCCTCTTAGCACAGGTTGGTGTTGTGGTCTAAAATGTGTCTCTTGAATACAGAGACCACAATGGATTAGACCGTGCTAAGAGTTGGACTTCCTCTTTGTGAGCCTGAAAGCCGTTAACGTTCCACTGAAGTATGGGAGCCATCCTACCTATTTAAAACCACCCGCCCCGGGTCGGGTGGGTCCTGCGCAATGTGACTGCTGAGGAACGGAACTATCTTCGTCCACCAGCATTATGTCGTCTTCTGGGTCGGAAGACGACTGTTGTTCTAAGGCCTCGGAGTCGTGCGGATTTTTCCGCCGAGGCCTGTTCCCCTTCTTCTCCCTGCCAGTTGGGGATCTGGGAGGAGAAGTAGAAGGGGACTTTAAGAACAAGGTGGGGTCCGTTTGTTTGAATTTCGGACCCCGAATTTTTTTCTGCACTGTTTGCCATCCGCCACTAGCCGATGCGTTGCAGTTACGGTGTCTGCTGTAGCTGATTCCACTACTGTAGCCGAAGGAATAGCGGCTGTAGCTACTGTAGCGGAATGGCTGTGCTGTAGCTGGTGGACTTGATTTCTTAGTGGCGAGGTTGCAGTTTGTGTTGCTACTGACGTCCGCGGTCCGAGGTGTTAAGACCTTGATGGGTGTGGCACCACATCTGCACTGACATGGGCACATTGGACTTGTGCCCATGTCCGCAACGGACGTATGCGTAGCAACACTTTGTTTCCTGACAGGAGCTGACAACGTCTTCGCGAAGCTGGTTGCGAAGACGGGTGGTGCTAGAGCCTTGTAGCGCTTCTTCGCATCCCCGTAGGATATCCGCTCTTTCGTTTTCAGCTCCTGTATCTTTTTTTCTTCCACATACACCCGACACTCCCTGCTCCAGGTTGGATGTGACCCAGAGCAGTTTACACACACCTGTGGGAGGGTGCAGAGCGGCCACCCGGCTCATGCGTCGCTTTACCGCATTTCCCACAGGTGGGGTTGCCTTTGCAGTTCGCCGTCGTATGACCGAACCTCTGGCACTTGAAGCAGCGCATGGGGTCCGGTACATACGGGCGAACGTTTAGGTGTAAATACCCCCGCCTTAATATCTTTTGGCAACGTTGGAGTGTCGAATGTCAGGACGAAGGTGGCAGTCTTCTCCAGACTGCCGCTAACCCTTCGCATGATCTGTCGAACCTCGACCACATTCTCTGATCTCCACTCCTTAAGGAGGTCCTCGGGACTCTAAATCCATCAAATCGCGGCAGGTGATCACGCCTTTGCTGCTGTTCAGAGTTTTATGGAGTTCGCACTTTACTGCGAACTCCCCGAGCTTCTCACCACTTAAGGAGTGAGACAGCCTGCTTATAGGAAAGATGTTTTCTAAAGCAGGGTCCCGTTCCTCAGCTTTTTAACACTTTTTAACGTTCCGACTATCCCTTCGAGTCCTTTTTGTATATAAAAAGGAGAGACCTTCTCAAAGGATCCCTCCTTTCTTGCCATTATTATAAAGGCATCATCAATAAGATGACCCTTCCTGTTACTGTTTTCTGTATCAGGGGGCTTTCAACCCTCACCCGCTTGTTTGAACTGGGTGTATTTTTTTTAACCTGCGGCACACCCGGACCGCAGGGTTTTGTTTGTTTTGTGAGAATTGAATTTGGTCCCAGCGAGCAAAAAACATGGTAAAAAGAAATGCTGATACACAGGGGTGCGCAGGTGCCCCTGAGGTTGCACGTTAGCGGGTGGTTGCGCCTCACCACTCATCCACCTCCTCAGCACGTGTCCGACCTTGAGGTTGAGGGTGTTTATTATAGAGGTTTGTTACCGTCCTCGCGATCCGGGCGATGAAGCCAAGATCCCCGTTCTCCTAGGCACACAACGTTCCACCGCTACGCCCTACGGTGGTCGTTGAGCATGGTAGGAGTTTACGGTGTGGGAAACTTGCGGGCGCGCTCACAAGTTTCCAGCTCGGGCACCGCGGGTTCGCCAAACCCGTACCTGGCACTTGCGTACCAGGCCCCTGCGGGGTAGAAGAACAAACATACAATCAAACATTCAGTCATTTTTCTATATAAGATTGGTACCACTGAACAGTACATGTTACTGTTCACAAGGACACATTTTGAAGAACTGTAGAGATATTATGTAGTTTAAGGTATTTTTATAGGTAAAATTAAATACTAGAGTTCTCCTGCGTGAATATATTGGGCAGTAGTTGTTGTTGTTATTTGGGTTTTAGGGCGCGTCGACAACGGGGTCATTAGCGCCCTAGCAACAACCAGGCGTGACAACGTGGCAAAATTGCCGTCTGTGTGGCCGACTGTAAAGGGGTCGGCCACAGAGACAGCACAATAAAATACTAAACTACTAACTAAAATACCGTCTGCGTGGCCGACTGTAAGAGATCGGCCACACAGACGGCTACATGAGATATAAAACTGAAACAACGCAATAAAATATAAAAATTCATACATTAACTGGTTGGCTGTAAAAGTGCCAACCAGTTTAAAAAATAAGTTAGCTGGCTGGCAGTAAAAGGGGCCAGCCATATAAACAGTGTCACAAGTAAAAACTGTTACTTGGATTGGTGGTTGTAAATGGCCACCAATCCAATTACAAAATCTAGGCCGATCTGCCCAAAATTTTTGGGACAAGACCGGCCAAGCAAACAAAACTTTAAAACCATAGCCACGTTGTCACCGTCATCATTTAAAATAAGGGACAGATCGTTGGCTAAGCAACGTCTGCCCTTAGATCTAAAAACAATACACATTCGGTTTAAATGTGGCGTACCGTCAAAGGTACGCCACAAGCATCACATTCCGGAGGGTCCTCCCGGCGGAGAAGAAACCTGTGCGTCAGAGGACAGTGCCCTATACGGAGGCGAGTAAGGAGAACCTCATCCCTCCTCGCCCGCTGGAAGGAGCTGCTCCACGGCTGAACGGTCGGTTTGACCAGCCGGAGCTTATTATGCTCAACCCTCCAGCCACTGCCTATGCCAAACGTCGAAAACCAATCTTTTCCCCGCCGAGGCAAGGTCAGACTTTGGGACCTGTTCAAAGTCGTTCTGACTTGTCGCAGGCTAACTTGGCAGCTTCATCAGCTGCCTCGTTCCCCCTGATTTCCCACATGACCAGGTACCCAGCAGAATACGACCTCCTTCCCACAGGACTGGAGGGAGAGGAGGGCGTCCTGATGTCCTGGACTAGACGGTCTGCTGGGTACATAGTTGCTAAACGCCTGAATACAACTGAGGGAATCACAGCATATGAGGTACTTCATATGACGGCGTCCCTCATATGCTGGAGCGACTTTAGTATGGCATAGCACTCTGCAGTGTACACGCTGCACCTGCTATCCAGCTTGTATTTGTAAGTCGCTCGAGGGAACACTACGGAGCAGCCTACTCCGTTAGCCTGCTTAGACCCATCCGTATATACCGGGGTAAACTCCTGATACTGGTTTAGAATGTCGTTAAAAACTCTGTTAAAAACACAGTCAGAGGTAGACAGCTTGTGGAACCTTGACATTTCTAAAATCGTTCTGGGCCTCTTTAAAAGCCAGGGAGGAGATTTACTCCAACCCTGGTGATAAAAAATGGGAAACTCGAATCCGTATTGTTCAAAAATAGCCTTTGTACGGTAGCTGAACGGTTTAGTGGCTCTATGCCGGTTGGTATAGAGCCGCTCGTAGTTGGGATGTAACACTATGTCGTACACGGGGCTGCCAGGAGTTGTGGCAACATGTACATAGTGTCGCACCATGAGGAGATGCCGCCGGATGGAAAGCGGCGGCTCGCCAGACTCAGCACAAATGCTGGGTATTGGGGCTAGTGCGATAGGCCACCCGTGGCGAGTCGAATTCCAGCATGGTGGACACTATCCAACATCCGAAGATAGCTGTCCCGTGCCGAACTGTAAACAATACACCCGTATTCCAACCGCGACCGTACAAAGGCTCGATAAAACTGTAGCAGGCAGGAGCGGTCGGTGCCCCACGACCTGCCACACAGACATTTTAAAACGTTTAAGCTTTCAAGGCTCTGGCTTTTACATCTTTAAGATGTGGCAGCCAGCTTAGCCTTGCGTCTAGAATGAGGCCCAGAAACCGAACAGTATCAGTAAAATGCAAAACGGTGTTCCTCAGGGTAAGGTGGGGTTCAGCTAAAAGACTTCTGCTACGAGTAAAAAAGTACACACCGGGTTTTCTCGGCAGAGAATCGAAACCGGTGTGCACTGACCATTCATCCAGCCTGTTTAGCGCGAGTTGCAGCTGCCGCTCGGCGCTTCTCAGGCTGGACGATGCAATAAAAATTAAAAAAATCGTCCACATATAAAGAGAACCGAATGGGACTCCTTATAACCATAGAGATACTGTTGATTGCGATAGCAAATAGGGGTCACGCTTAAAACTGACCCCTGAGGAACACCATTTTCCTGAATAAAAAGATCAGACACTTCACTACCGACTCGGTACCGGAAGCAACGACCAGATAAAAATGATTTTAAAAAACGGGGCAGGTTACCCCTAAATCCCCATTCGTGTAACTGATTTAAAATAACATGCCGCCAGGTAGTATCGTAGGCCTTTTCAAGATCGAAAAAAACACCCACGAGGTTGTTGGCTGCGGATAAACGCATCCTGTACTGCCGCCTCCAGGAGGATCAGGTTGTCCAAGGTGGAACGTGACTTCCTGAACCCACACTGAAAGCGGCTCAGCAGATTACGGGATTCAAGACACCAGACGAGGCGGCGGTTAACCAATCCTCTCCAGTGTCTTCCCCACGCAGCTAGTCAAGGCAATACTACGATAACTACCTGGCAACAACTTATCCTTTCCAGGTTTTAAAATAGGGATAAGCGTTGCTTCTTTCCACGAGTCGGGGAAGTGTCCCCCGGTCCATATATCGTTAAAAATATCTAGAAGATACTCCTTAGCATCTTTATTAAGATGCCTCAGCATCTGGTACTGGATCAAATCAGGCCCTGGAGCAGTGTCGTTGGCGCTGTTTAACGCTGACTCCAGCTCCCAAAATGTAAAATGGGCAGTTGTAGGCTCTGTATTCGACGAGTCAAAGCATAGCGCGCGCCTCTCGGCAGCATCCTTGCGTTGCTGAAACCGAGGGTCAAAATTGGTGGATGAAGTGATAGCGCAAAGTTCTCTCCGCCATCAGCTGCGCTATGCTTCTGTTGTCGGTAATAATACGTCCGTGACTACCGTATCCAGATAATGGTGGACGGGAGTACCTTCCAGATATACGGCGGATAGACTCCCATACTTTCGACGAAGGTGTGGACGATTTATGGTGCTCACAAGTTCTGCCATGACCTTTTCTTGCTCTCCTTAATAACACGACGCGCCTTAGCTCTGGCTATATCGGAACGCTGCAAGGTTGTCGGATGTAGGGTACAACCTGAAACGCCGTACAACGCTCGTCTGCGGCCTGAATGTGCGGAACGACATTCATCGTTCCCCAGGGGACGCGCGTCTTTCGCAGCCGTTTCCGGAGCTTTTTGGCATGGAAACGTCAGCTGCCTGGTGAATCGCCTTTGTAAGGTGATTCACCTTCTCGTCAAGACTGTTATACTCCTCTAGAATAATGGAGCGGCGGTAGAGTTGCCAGTCGGCTTTGCTGACGTTCCATTTGCGTCGGTTATTGCCTCCTCCACGCTCAAACTCTACGTGCATCCATATTGGGAAGTGGTCGCTTCCATGAAGGTCACGATCCACCTCCCAATGCACGGAGTCCGCGATTGAGGGGGAGCACAATGAAAGGTCAATGGCAGAGGACGATCCGGAAGCAGTGGCAAAATGTGTCATTGCACCAGTATTGAGGACACATATTTCCTCTTGCTCTATTAATCTACCAACCATTCGGCCACGGGGGCAATCGGCATTTGAGCCCCACAACGCACTATGTGCGTTGAAATCACCTACAAGGAGGAATGGCCGAGTAAGCTGCCGCAAGATGTTAGACATGTCGTCGTAACTCATGGGCGTGTTAGGTGGTAGATAAATAGAGCATACTGTGAGTTGAGTGGGACCATAAATCCTCACTGCTACTGCTTGTAAATAAGAGGTGAGAGCTACAGGTTCGGACGTGGACAGTGTTTCCGGACAACACACCGCCACTCCACCCTTCGCTCGATCACCCTCGGTATCGTCCTTACGGTACACGTCATACCCTCTTAGCACAGGTTGGTGTGACTGGTCTGAAATGTGGTCTCTTGCAGACAGAGACGCAACAAATGGATCAGACCGTGCTAAGAGGTGTAACTCCCTCTTTGTGAGCTGTAAAATCCATTGATTGTTCCACTGAAGTATGGGAGCCATCCTTACCTATTTAACCTCACCCGCCCCGGTCGGGTGGGTCTTCGGTCATTTCCTGCTGAGGAACGGGACCAGACGTCCACCAGCATTTCCGTTTCTTCCTGCCCGGAAGCGGAGACAGACATCTCCGACCCAGAGGACTCCTCAAATTCCTCGTCGTTCTTGTTCTTTTCTTCTTCTTCTTCTTCCCCTTACCCTCCCTACTGATGGACAGTCTGGGAGGAGACGAAGAAGGGGACTTGACGAACTGGGTCGGATCAGTCTGTCTGAACTTGGGACCTCTGATTTTCTGGTCACCTCTATTTCCACCGCTAGCTAATGGTATCGCTACCATTTCAATAGCACGCGGTGGAATAGGAGGTGCCGTCAACTTGATTGCTGGTGGAGTCTTTGATACTGCTGCTGGAATGGTCGAGGTTGCAGATGTGTTGCTAGCGACATCCGCGGTCCTCGGTGTCATGACCTTGGTGGTTTTTGCACCACACTTGCACTGACATGAGCACGTAGTGCTTGTGCCCATGTCTGCAAAGGATGTCTGCGTAGCAACACTTTCTTTCCTGACGGGAGTCGAGACCGTCTTGGCAAAGCTTGTTCCAAATATTGGAGCGGCGAGCGCTTTCGCCCTTCTTCTTTGCCTCTATTAAGGTATCCGCTCTTTGGTCTTCAACTCCTGTATCTTGCGCTCTTCAAGATACACTTGACACTCCCTACTCCAGGCAGGGTGCGACCCGGAGCAGTTGACGCACACCTGTGGGAGCGCGCAAGTGACACCCGGTTCGTGTGCCCCCTTGCCGCATCTACCACAGGTGGGGTTGCCCTTGCATGACGCCGTCGTATGTCCGAACCTCTGGCACTGGAAGCAGCGCATTGGGTCCGGAACATACGGACGGACGTTCAGATTAATGTATCCGGCTTTAATACACTTGGGCAACACTGGAGTGTCAAACGTCAGGACAAAGGTGGCAGTCTTTTCAAGACTGCCATTTACCCTCCGTTGAATCTGACGCACCTCGACCACTTGCTGTTCTTCCCACTCCTTAACCAGTTCCTCAGTCCCTAAATCCATAATGTCACGGCAGGTGACAACGCCTTTACTAGAATTTAGGGTTCTGTGGAGTTCGCAAATGACTGCGAACTCCCCGAGCTTCTCGCAATTAAGGAGCTGGGAAGCCTGCCTACTGGTGGTTGTTTCCAGCAGCAGCGTCCCGTTCCTCAACTTTTTGACTGATCTTAAGGTACCAACCAATCCTTCCAGTCCTTTATTAATGTAAAATGGGGACACCTTCTCAAATGTCCCCTCTTTCCTCTGCATTACAATGAAAGCGTTCGCAATGGAACAAACTTTCCCGTTACTATTACATTCAGAAGCGGGAGGGCTATCAACCCTGACCCGCTTCTTGGCATTGGGTGTATTTTTATTTGCCTGCGGCACACCCGTACCGCAGGGTTCTTTGGTTTTTTGGTGAGGCTTAATTTTTGGTCCCACGAGAAAACCCAGTATAAGAAAGAATGCTCATACAACAGGGGTGCGCAGGTGCCCCTGAGGTTGCACGTTAGCGAGTGAATTTCCTCTCCACCCATTCACCTCCTCGGCACGTGGCTGACCTTGAGGTTGAGGGGTTTTTTATAGAGGTTTCTACCATCCTCGCGATCCGGGCGATGAAGCCAAGATCCCCGTTCTCCTAGGCACACAACGTTCCACCGCCACGCCCTGCGGTGGTCGTTGAAGCATGGTAGGAGTTTACGGTGTGGGAAACTTGCGGCGCTTCACAAGTTTCCAGCTCGGGCACCCGCGGGTTCGCCAAACCCGTACCTGGCACTTGTGTACCAGGCCCTGCGGGGATGTTGGGCAGTAGTCGCATCATGTAGAACGCTTTCTGTAATTGTATATTTTCTTTAAAGCTAGCAAATTATCATGCAATTGTGGGAAATTAACTCCACTAAGCCGGTAGAAATGTCGCGGTAGCTGATTTTTGTATAGATTTTAGTATAGGGTTTAGCGGTAATGAAGGCGGAGTGCTTCCAAGCCAACGCAGTAGTGTGCAAATTACACGCTCATATACGACACCAGGCTCAAGGCCCTGATCTTGCGGTCCGTACTGTGGGAAACTCAGCCAACACGGTAGTAACACGAGGCTTACACACTATGAGCACGTGAACCACACGCGTTCATAGTGACAAACAGCCAATGAGAGGAAGGCTTTCCCACTTCCGGAATCGAGGGCGCCTTTTTGCGCGCACGATTCGCGCAGTCCGGGATGTGAAATTTCGTGGGGCAGACCTGTTACCATCCAATTAGGCCGTTTTAGGCATTTTTTCCTATCATTCTCCCTCTGCTGGCTTGGAATGCATACTGCATTATATCGGATCCTATGGTCCATTATTCCAATATCGGGAAACACCGATTTCATGTACCAGCAACTTGTAACTGTACCACACGGCCGCTTTCACAATAAATCAAGTAGCCACAACTCTTCGTATCATTTCAAGGAGCCCCTACATCCTGATTTTATGCAAATTAAGTCTCTGGCATGTACTTTCCTAGCCAGGAGCTTACAGATGCCGATGGAAACCCGAAGTACTCAGCCGACAGTAAGTAGACGCTAGGACGGACCCACAGTGGGTAAGTTCGACTTCGCTCGGTCAACACGCGACATACCCACATAAAATTGGTGTGCAGATCTGGGGTTTCAATTACCGCATACTAACTTGGAACAAAGTCCACTTAGCATAGCAGAGGAAGAAATTATTTCTCTCGCTATACCACACAGAGACTAGTTAATCACAGAGGGAGTGATAGGCAAGAGAAGGATCAAGAAAGAAGAAGACGTTCCGGAATCATTGGTGAGCGACGCAGATTCGCCATCGCGGGCGGCAGAGCGACTGGACGCAGCAGAAAAGATCGCGACTCGAGAAGGGACGGCGGCATCCGCTAGAGGCGCTGACCGGGCCGGCGCGCATCGCAAGCAGCCACGGCGCGCATCGCAGAGCAGCTACGGCAATTGCAACAAAAAGTGAGTAAAGTGAAAAACAGTGCATAACAAGTGTTCAAAATGCCCACGACAAGCTAGCGAGGCGGAAAGTGTGCGTGAATCAGTAGTGTGAAAATTTCAGTCACAGATGCACTAAAATTAATTCCCTACAATTTAGCGGAGATAAATCAGAACTGAGATCCTTTATTGATAACACTATGTAACAAAAAAAAACTTTTGTTTGTTTAAGTAAATTTTATGCTTGTTTCGGATGAATTGGGTCACAACTAAACTACACTGAACATTAATACTTTTATATAATCAGTTATTTACTTTTATGCCCATAATAGAAATTAATTGGTTAAAATTATTAGCTATGAACACTTTATATATGAGATGATTGAACGATTCAGCTGTATCTAATCTGTTTCAGATTAACGTTATTGATTAATAATTGCATCTCCCGTTGCTGTAAGCATAATCCAGACTGTTTTTGTTT
>JARYHS010006462.1:0-20396 GCA_031002005.1 Vandiemenella viatica
ACGCGAAGAGTACACATTTCGTCACGCTTAATGGATAAGCAAACATAGATAACAGTCGAGTGGGAATTTCTGTAGGTGTGTTGAAACAGTGTACACATTTCGCAGAGCGCGCATTCCAGAACAGAAATATGGATGAAATACTTTCACCGAACGCAAGGTTCTGCCATCTAGCAATCGGTCAAAGAATAACGGTGGCTGCCATCTAGCGGCCACCAAATAAACTAACGGTCCAGCGCAAGCCCGCCCGGTGCTGCCATCTGGGCGGCCGGTCAAGGAACTAACGATCCGCCATCTTGTGACGTGAACGCTGATTGGTCCATTAGAATTTCCCGCGAACTGGATGTGACGTCATGGAGGGGAGGGAGAAAAGTGGAAGGGAGGCCGCCATATTGTGCCACGTGACCGGAAGTTGGGATTATAGAAAGTCGCCTTAGTCCCCCTATTCACAACAGAGGTGGAATGAGCAGCAAATCGAAACTCTGTCACGCAGGGGGTCGAACAACTCTTCGGGATATTCCGGCTGACAATGCGATACAAGATTACTGCATCACACCGCACTTTTTTTAATTTGCATCTAGAGGCCTGACTTGCTTCTTACATCAATTAACTCGCTTCTGTATTTGTATCATTCTTCTTGGTTTCCCCGTGGAACTCGCCGCCTCTCTCCCTCTCGACTTCGAGAGAAAGGACCTTGCCGCTACCGGGCAAACATATAAGCGCATGTGTTCTGGCACGCGCAATTCATCCCTCTGCGTTGGGCTCGAGCCATTGTCATGGCTGCTATCACGCTGATCCCTTTTCATTTCGCAATACAACAATATTGTAGTGTCTCAGCTGTTTTGGCGATTACGGCGATGCGGACAAGATGGCAGTCATCCCGCGCTGTGGTCACATCGTGAGGACCAGTCCCTACCGTCGCTGTGTACGTCCATCTTCTATCCACCGATTCCATACCCACGTAACTGTCGTAGCAGCGTGCTCTGTACGACAATCCCGTTTCCCGGAGACCGACCAATCTGCCACTCTCGAACACATTAACAGGCTATGTTGTGCCCTTTGACGTCGACGAGCCATACCGGCGCATACTTCTTTAATTCGTTTGACCACTATCAACCGCATGAGCGTGGCCTAGGAGAGGGCGCTGCTGGGTCTACAGTTATTATGGTCCCACTATAATATACACCCTCATATGTTGGAGTGATTCAGATAATTTATTCTGTGTCTTGAAATTTCGTCATACAGTAGTATAAGTAGCTGTAAACGACTCAGTAAAATGTAATCGACTGGAACCTTGGACACTCAGTATACCGAAAGCCGACACACACAAATAGATATCTACATGCCGCATCGCACCACCATCCAGCGACCAAAAGAGGCGTTCTCACGACCTTGAGTACAAGACCGACGAAAGTGTGTGACGCGAATAGCTTGACGACGGAGTTGGAAGCGCTGTAACACACATTCAACTCCAACGGCTACCACAATCATTGTATTAGACGGGCATTGCATGCAGCCACGACAGATAAGGACGCCAATTCAACATCTAATCAAGCCACCTCTCAGGAACGCCAAGTAGTTGTCTTACCCTACATAAGTGGAGTTACTGACAGAATCAGGAAGCTGTATAAAAAAGGCCAAACATAAAACCTGTCTACAAAGCGCACAGAAAGGTCAGTAACCAGCTCGTCAAGGTCAAGGACAGGCTGCCTCCACTACAGCTCGCCGGGGTCTATGAGATTCCGTGCACCTGTGGTCGGATGTACATAGGAGAGACGGGGCGCACTATGAGTGAGAGGCTGCGCGAGCACATACGCGATTATAAATCTAATAACTTCCATCCATTGCATGCAGCCGAAACCAATCACGCCATAGACTTCGAAAATACCACCCTGATAGTGCGCGAGGATAAATGGTGGCCAAGGAGGGTAAAGGAGGCATTTGAAATTGCTAGACGCCCAAATAAAATTAACGAAGACAACGGGCTGAAATTACGCGAAGCCTGGCGCTCGCTGGTGCGAACGGAGTATGTCACGTGTCACCTCCCACCAGACCGCGCCGCGCCCTACCAGGTCAACTAAACACGTGACGGCTCGGGCCTTTTGATTGGCCGGGCAAATCGAACCATCCAGTCGGGCGCTGGCCTCGCCTATAAAACAAGACCACTCACTGATCAAGGACGCAGTTCTGCCTGGAAGAAGACCCCAGGATGAGGGTCGAAACGTCGGCTACAATGAACATGACGCGGCGCCAACTGGACAGCCAAGTATCAACTGACTCAGTAAAATGTTACAAATATTGTAGAAATTTGGTAAATGTTGGAGAAATTGTGGAAATTATGTAAAATTAGTGAAATCAGCTAAATTGTACAAATTTTATAATTGATTTGACGAGTATCATTATCGATGCGACATGTGTATTACAAGCATCTTTATCGATAACAGTGTTTATAATACAAGGCTGAGTAACAACCTCCTTAAGGCCCCAAGTTAAAAACAGGCTAAGAAACACCGAAAGTCGTGATTTCTGAAGAGAAGTTAAAGTTTCATCTTATCTCAATTTCCTCCATGACATAGGCCTATAAGAAATATAATTAGTATCCAGCCTCTTTTCTTAATTCAATCTTGTCACTTTTTGAACTAGCGATTTACAAACGATTCTGAAAATTGTTATTATAATGTTTCTACATGCTAAAATTGCTGTATGAGATTCACGGACAACATTCTCCACACGAAATTGATTGGCTGGTGCTTTCCCTATCAGTCAAAAACCAAAAGTATATGTCCCTATAAATATCAACTATGGAACTATCGTACAAGGTTCTCTGTTTTGGTCGTATGCTCCACTACGCAGGTTAAGAGTCCGAGACTCTGCAACTGGGTTTCTGGAACTTATGTAGAAGAAAAAATGGTTGAAAAGGAGATCTGAAATTTATTTCAGTAATCACTCCTGGCTTGTCAAAGTATCTATACTTTTCGATATAAATAACGCTTTGAGTTAAGATTAATTTGTTGAGTAGTTATCTGATTAACTTTATCTGATGTTGCAGCCTGTATACAAGTAATATGAACTAGCATCGTAAACTAATCACTAGCTTATGTTTAACATCGTACAGAAAGTTCTGTCAGCAAATAAAGAAATGAGCCTTTGTTTTGTCCTTTCCTACAGCATCATTAGTACTTGTTTCTGATTCGACATCACTGTTTTCTATATCAGAATGCCTTTCTTTGCAACAGGAAGCCTAAAGCTGAAGACCTGTCAGACATAAAACTGGATGGCAAAATTCCACCGTGCGAGGGGACAGATACGTGGTGGGAGCCGAAAAGGGCCGAAGATTCTAGTCCAGACGTGTCCAGAGTATCTTGGAAGATATACCGACCCTGCATCGAACACAAGACATCAGGGAAAGAGTAAGTGTTAAGCGAATGATGCTAAAAATAAATCTTAACAACTTACGCCAAATATATCGCGATCAATTTGGAACATTTTTCATTCAAACTATGTAATGATTTAAGCCCAAAAAACCTGATAATTAACATGCAAATTTAAACGAAATAAATACTTTTTTTTCAGTGTTCTGACAATTCACCTCTTAGCAACTGCTTAACTAAATACAATTGTTGTAAAATAAAATTCAATGTAATTTCTCGTGCCTTGCGATGTAGCAAAAGGTTTCCGTTTCCATCCGGGTCCAGGTTGCATTTCAACCTAACCACATACTACGCTAAACTTGCCGCCAGAAGAACAATACTTCAATATCACGCATATTAATACATGTACTGTATCGCGTTTTAGTGGCAATAATGCATCGCGATATAAATTTGGTCGAAAATCTTCAAGGATTTTTACACCTTTCTTTTATGTTATCCGTGATTCAGACCAATATTACAACGTTTGAATGACTGACACAGTTACATGTTGCTGAAATAATGGCCTCAGTAATATTGCTCGGTGAAAGCAAAGGAAATTAAAATAAATCTTATACATTTACAATATTCCACATAATACTTGTTTTAATTGTAGGCTGCACAGTTCGCGATCAGTGTGCAACTATTTCCGTTCGAACGATTAATAATTTCAATAATAGGACACTTTAAATTATTTTGAAAAAAACAAACTAAATTATTCATGCCCTCTGCTGTAACGTCAAATGCCAGTTGTAATTCTGACCCATGCTGTGTAACAATCTAATCAAAACTTTCGCTAACAATGATGCTCCAAACTTAAAGCTTTTATTTTACATATCTATGGACAAATAATTTAAGGAAAACATCCATATATATCAAAAGAATGTTGCGTAAATATAAGGATCTAATGATTGATATGTCGATTTAAACACAATACATACTTTTGTTTCAGTTTTCTGCCAGTTAATTTATTCGCGGATGCTTAGAAATGTTATTAAATAATGTGCATAACCAAGAACAATGGCGTAAAGCGTGACGTCATAGAGTGACGTAATGGTGTGAGGATGACATCATACATGACCAAGAGTTGCTTATTATAATATTAGATGGGCGTCTCTGCATCGTATGTACTGAAGCCCTTGATCCATGCGCTTTTCAATACTTCTTGACTATATTGCATTGTTGGGCTTGTGGTCTGTGTAAGATGTCATGGCCAAACACAGACGATGTCATTTGATTGAGCATGGAGGGTGAGCAGTAACATTCCAACCTCACATTAAGAAGGACGCAGGTTCGAATCCCTGTTCAGCCGTCCAGATTTGGGTTTTCTGTTGTTTCCCCAAATCGCCCCAGTTGAATGCCGGGATGGTTCCTTTAAAAGACCATGGTGTAACTCCTTCCCGTTCCTTGCCACCCGATCTTTTCCACCTCTAATGATCTCGACGTCGACAAGGCGTAAACCGTTAAACAATAAAAAAATAATAATAAAAAAAGAAATATGTTATGACCTTTTTTTGAAGCTATGAAGTTAAATCATCTAGGAGCATTCATATCAGTTGTTTCATTTACCCCTAGATGACTCGGTACCCATTGGAGTTTGATTACTATTACTTCGGTCAACGTTGTCTATAGTGCTGGCCAGAACAATTGGCGGGTCTCCTAGAATGCGCCGTTGCCAAACCACGCGCTTAACAGTTGTATTCACCTTTTTACTTGAAGTAATAGTTTATACTGTATTTTAAATAATTTATAATCGAAATTTTGATAAAATATTGATTTATGTCATTTCGTTAAGAAAGTTATGTTCGTGTAAATGCATTTGATATAACTGAAGAATACTTTCTCGAGAAATTAAGAAAACGTATTGAATTACTCTTCTTTATTTATTTGTGGCTAAGCACGTATTAAATTTTATTTACAACTAAAATCAAAATTATACTTTGTTATCCTCTGCACTGAAAAACTTGCAAAATTGACGACAAAATTATATATATATATATAGACTATAGAATTAAAATTGCTGTATACCAAAAATTTATATGTAGAAAAGAAGTATGGCCACTGCAGTTCTTTTTATAAAAATCAACCATAATAAAAGTAAGCAAAAATGTTATATTGTCATCATGAATATTATTAGAAAGCCAAATGTTTTTAAGCAAAATTAATAATATCCAACAGTAATATCGTAACTTACTACCAACAATAAAACAAGTTAAATATGAGTTTGGGGTTTTAAATAACATTAACACAGCAAATGTTTATAGTATCTTAAACTGTTAAGTACAAGCTATTAAAGTTGCTCAGTAATTGATACGTTTATTGCGTAATATGTTAAATGTTCTTTAATACCTTACTTGTCATTATTCATCTCCATCAACGCCTTCTTCTTCATCATCATCATCTTCCACTTCTTCGCTGCTCTCGTTCTCTGTCGTTGAATCTTCGTTGAGGTTGATTATAAGAGGCTCGATTACATTATCTCGGACCACTTCCTTTTCGAAATCTTCTGTTTGCAGTTTTTCGGTATGGTAAACACATTTCTGCCACTGTTCGACGGTGACGTTTTCCAAGGCTTTATGCAACAAACGTTCGACATCGGCGATTTTGAAAGTGTTGTTTTTCTCCGCCACTTCTCTTTTGACTTGGGCCCAAATGAGCTCTATCGGATTGTACTGGCAATGATAAGGGGGTAATCGGACTACTTCATGTCCTCTTTCGTTTGCAAGTACATCCAACTCATACACCGGTTCTTCTTTATTCATGCGAACCTTCTCCAGCATCTCAGCTCTAGTCTCCGTAGGCAAAAACGAAATTTTCTTTTCTGTTAGCCAAGCAGCTATATCAGCTTTCGGCGATTTGGTTGTTGGAGCTCGGTTTATCACTGCCGAATGATATTTGGCGTTGTCCATGACGATGATAGAACCTTCCTCCAAAAAATTCAAAAATCTGTTGAGAAACCAATCTTTAAACGTCGTTTTATTCATTTCTGAGTGATAATCTTCAGATTTGTTGGTTTTGCTGCATCTGTAGACCAACTTACTTTCCTGGAGAAAGCCTGTCTTTGCTGAACCCGCATGCAAAACAATTAGCCTTGCCCCTTTTCCGACAGGTACCTTTAAGCCCCCACTTTGATTTGAATTCTGCCAGATATTTTTTAAAGAATGGTTCTGAGTTACCCAAGTTTCATCTAAGTAAAAAATGGGTCGCGTGTCACCTGAGCTACGAAGGGAGCTCATTTTCCTCAAAAATTTGACTCTTGAGGATACTAAGTCGTTTCGCTCAAGCAAAAATCGCCTACCATCATTCTGACGCCTGTATTTAAACCCTATATTGTTCAATATGCGTCTTACAGATCGTGCAGATCCTGTAAAATTTATCTTCTCTTTTAATATTTTTCTTAATTTTTCTGAGGTAGGGTACTCACCACGGTCGTAAAATTCGTGTACTGTTCTCCTGACAATGTCCCTGTCAAAGTCGTTAAGCTTTGTTATAGTGCTGTATTGTTTCACATTTTTCTTTGGAGAAACAAACGTAGGCGATTTTCCCTCACGACACACTCGCTGGACAGTTCTCAAACTAACACCACAAGCTTCAGCGCAAATAGCCTGTACATTCCCTAAATTTCTTCGCAATATGGTTGTTTTTTGCGGTAACAAATCACTACAGTTTTTTATTTCATTAACATCAAGTACGTCCATATTTTTCAAGTCTTTTCTTACCAGCGTACATGTAGAAGACAAAATTTCACCATCATTGTCCACAAGGAGTTTGAAATATTTATATACACTGTGAATGATAGATTTACTCTGCCGGCGAAACTCTGTTGTCTTCTTCAGCCGCGGTGGTTCTGCTGTCGATGACGTGCGTCTTGTTGGAGTCGTTAGTCCGGAAACACCTGGGGTAGGAGAATAAGTCTCTTCCTGAGTATCCATTTTTAGTAGCACGATTCTCTTGCTAAATTACCGTTATTACAATTTACTGCACTTTTTGTTCGGTAAAATTAGGACACTAAATTACTGTAATTAATAAATAACTAAAACGAATTATTTAAATCGCAAAACGCTAAAATCAAAATATTCTCTCTCGAGCAAGCTCACCCTCACACTGACACAAACTCCGATTCACAGGTTCACACATTTTTTGTGTGTTGAAAGGGAGGTGGAAGGTTTGGGGTGGGCTGCCGCTTGGACTAGGCAACACAGGCCGCACAGCGTTGCAATTTTCAGGTGATAGAAAGAGAGCGCATCGCGAGTTTGTCCCCAAGTACGGCAACAGCGCGTTAACACTGACCCGCCAATTCTTCTGTCCACAGGTATAGCTACCTTACAAAGTAAGTACTTTTTGCTTATACTCTGGAGTATACCTATGGTTGCTTGTAGGGTGGCCACCTGAGCAGAGTTGGTTTTCTGAACATAATGCATCGCTTTAAATATGGCGTACTGCTCTACTGAAAAATTCGAGAACTGAGGTGGCAGTTTACATGTTTGATGTACTCTCTGCTCCAGATCCACATATGCCACTGCTCACTGCGCAGTCTCCAGTACTAATAGATTTCGCTTTTCTGCATTGTTGTTTGCTTTTCCCACTTTATCGAATATGAGGTATTATATATTAGCTGTTCGAAATTTGTTCATTGCCATGGTTTCTCTTCTCTATAAATATACTCCGATGTTAAAATATTCCAACAGAAGGTTATTTTATAGAATTCTGCGACTCGGGTTTATGCGTGGGTTTTAGCTGAATGTTCGTGGACTAAGATCTGTAGATTGCTCCAGAGAGGGTGTCGCTTATTGTATCTCCCTTTTATCAAAATATTACCGATTGCCCCTTCATTTCTCCGACTAGGATGGTTATCATGAAACTGCCAGCATCCTTCAGCGCTGCGGACTGGATAATCTATACTATTATAAATCTGTAAGCAAGCTGCGTTTGTAGTGAGGCTTGATCTCTAATAACGCAAAAACTACCGCATCAATTTGCATGGTGTTTCCAAATTTTTAAAGCTAATGTTGCTGATCAACATCTGCAGAAGTAGCTAACGACTAATATGTACCATGGGAAGAAGAAAGTCAGTAAAAAACTTCAGAAATGTGAAACTGTAGACCACAGATAATTATACACATTCAGACGGTCACTCCTTTCATACAGAGACCTGACAAAATTTAGGATTTCCTTTTTTTTTCTTTTTTTTTTTACTTCTGCGATTCATTTTTCTGGACCGCAGTACTTCAAAATAAAAAGAATAGGTGAATCAAGTATAATCAGCATTTACTTGAATCGTAACAGGTCTGTTGAATTACGAAAAAGTTGTATTACAAATATTGAAGACGTATTGTCTCTGGTAGACTGTTATACAGTTTGTCTCTGGAACAAAATTGCTACGTGAATTCTGTACAATACAGCCACAATAAGCCAATACTTAATACGAAATACAGTTTTTTCTCGAAGAGCGATGTCTGAAAAACAGCTATTATAAATATCAGCAAGTAATAAAACATACTTCTTTCATAATGACTTGTGCGGAATTGCACATATTTGGAAGTACTTTATTCGATTAATATGTCTGGTGGCTATAACGTGCAAATATAACTAGGCATCCGAAAATTCAGGTACATGCGACTCAAATAATTACATAGACAATACGGATATATTGAAAGAAACTCAAATAAAATTTTTTTTCAGATCCTAATGCTACACCGCGTAAATTATAAAGCTAAAAGAATCGTCCCTTTGGCCTATAACAAAGCATATCAGCTGTCATCACTGTCCAGGTTGCATTTCAATCGATTTACAACTTGCGATAATTTTGCCACTCAGAAATAATTGCTTGAGTTACATGCACATTAGTACATATACTGTACCGTGATCCATTTTGACATTTTTGAATTAATTATACCTGACTCAAATAATGACAATAATGATACGACGGTTTGAAACCAAGATTAACTCCAATTCACGTAAATTTCTATTTTAAAGCAGGAATAATTGATGGTGTATCAACATAAAATAAAAACCAATATCCAAACAGCAAAAATTAATAAATCAGAAAAAATTGAGATGCTGTGATTATTGGTAACGAATTTTTATTTCAAATATAACTAGGCATCCTAAAATTCTATTCTACACCGCGTAAATTTTAAAACTAAACCCGTTATGCCTGATGCTAAACAAAACGAGTCAATTGTCATCTGGTCCAGGCGGTTGTTTCGCCAGGTACTTACATGCGACTGAAATAATTACATAGAAAATACGGCTATATTGAAAGAAACTTAAATTAAAAATGTTTCATATCCTAATGCTATACTGCGTAGATTATAAAGCTGCAGGCATCGTCTCTTAGGCCTATAACAAAGCATCATATCAGCTGTCAGGTTGCATTTCAAGCGATTCATAACTTGCGATAATGTTGCCACTGAGAAATAATTGTTTCAGTTACATGCACGTTACTACATAAACTGTACCATGATCACATCTCGACATTTTTGGATTAATTATATCTGACTGAAATAATGACAGTAATGATACGACGATTTGAAATCAAGAGTAGCTCCAATTCACGTAAATTTCTATTTTAAAGCAGGAATAATTGATGGTGTATCAACATAAAATAAAACCAATATCCAAACAACAAAAAATAAAAAACAACAAAAAATAAATAAATCAGAAAAATTGAGATGCTGTGATTATTCGTAACGAATTTTTATATTTCAGCACACTTCCAAGAGGACTAAGTCGTAGATTACTGCTATATTTACATAAATTTATGGCACCGCGGTTATGTTGCAATCCTCGGTATCCACATTTAAAAATAAACTTTTTTTAGTTAAGTATCATGGAAAGAATATTTTTCATTAAATCCACAGATACATCCTTAACAAAGCTTATACCTAGCTATATAATCCCAGGCAAAGTTTACACATAAAATCGCCAAAAAAAAATTACACATAATGATTATAATAACAGCTTTCTTAACGTTACAACTGTTATATATCCATTTAAATTTTCGGTACCACGGTTAACGTGGAATCCTCCATATCAGCATTTAAAAATATTATGTTTTAGCTGAGTTAAATATTGCTTTCAGAAATAATATTCGGCTAAATGAGAGTGAAATAGACCGACAACATCGTCTGCAGCGTCAAAGAGAACTAGATGAAATAGCTAGAGCAAATTAAAGTAACCTGCACCGAGAAAAGCGATTGACCTATAACCGGGTTCTATACGCTAAATTCATAGCTTCTGAAAGCGCACAGAAGAAAGAACGTCGTTTGAACCGTGAAAGCCTTTCTAAACAATAAATGTTTATACTTCGCACAATAATTACAACCACGAATTACTACTGTTAATTTTTCAGGAACCTTTTCTACTATTGAATCAATTGCATCATGTTAAAATATGAATAAAACAACTCTCTGACATCAGTATGAAAACCGAACCTAACGTATTAACCGAAACAAAACAAAACTATTCAGAATACATTAATAGTTCATGCCTTTCCACGTTAATGTCTGATAAGAGAATAAAATCGGTAAATAATTTCTACACCTGCCAAGGCACGCGCGCGTGAAGCAGCGGGCAAATGCTAGTCCTTTTTAAAGAAGAATTGTATGCTTTATCATATCACTAACGTCCTTACTCGAATTTTATTGTTTTCTAGTTGACCCAACAGACGTTGTCCTGTCCAAATTTCAATAAATTTGTTTTTGATCGCTTTGTGAATTTGTGAAAAGCTGTTGAAAATGTGTAAACAAAGTAAACATGAGGAAAATAAATCCAAACACATTTCTGAGTGATCATTGCATCTATTAACGATTGCACCCATGGTTATTCAACTTGAGGAGGAATATATTCAGAAGTATGTCAATGGGAAATTTTACACGCGAGCTGAATTTCTCGGTAGTACACCACTGATATACCTGGAATGTGATCCACTTGCGGTTTTGTTCCAAAATTTAAATCACAATTAAATTGAGTCAGAATTTCATGTTAAACGGATGATTTGCATTCTTCCATTAAATTTGAAATCTCAATGAATATCAAAGTTCATTATTTACATTTCGATCATCGCACCACCAACCCGGTTTTGATGGTTTCGTAGATCTTGCGTCGTTCAGGCTAAGACTTTTTATGTGTCATTATAAATTAACCCAACCGATGAATCTGCAATGCTGCAGAACTTTGGCCATCGCGCAATTCTTCGAAATGTTGCATGTTGTTGATTCATTGATTTGCATATTCAACGACAACTTGAATGTTGAATGAACTGATTGATCGCGTTTTTAACAACGTGGCTGCAATTCCTGATGAAGTGCAAGTGCAATTTCATTCTGCACGCGAATCGTTGCCAAAATCAATGCGATCAAAAAAGTTTTTCCATTTTCACCGGGACCGTTCAAGAAGAAAATCCCTCTTATTCCATTGTTCACAAATTTTACGAGCATATTTTTCTGCCGATTCAATCTATCACAATCATATCGTTTTCGCGTTTCAACTCTTGATTAAATATATCGTGTATTGGATGATTGGGCGCTGTGACAACTAATTGAGGTAATACCTTATTGGAGATTATCAAGCACATGTCCTCAATTAATATCAGTGGAAGAGTACAAAAATAACTACATTTGTTGGACAAATCGTGAAACAAGACAAAAATAATAATAAAAAATTAATTGCAATTAGGGTAGAATGCGTTTTTACAGATTTTTCTTTTAAGTTTTTTCCCGAATTTTTAATTTTCCCTGCAAATTCTCCTATTTTTCAGTCTTTAAATAAATAATTCGGACTATTACGAACATTTAAAAAAAAAAAGCCAAATGGTTCACGGGGAAAAA
Source organism: Vandiemenella viatica (assembly GCA_031002005.1). Taxonomy (NCBI): domain Eukaryota; kingdom Metazoa; phylum Arthropoda; class Insecta; order Orthoptera; family Morabidae; genus Vandiemenella; species Vandiemenella viatica. Next base: position 12,236 of record JARYHS010006462.1, read on the forward strand.
AAAAAACACTTTCAGTTTATTTAGAATTATCCAATTTTCCGGGCAACTTTTACAATTTTTCTTTCTTTAATAGAAATTAAAAAAAAAACAAAAAAACATTTAGCCAAATCAGTCGTGCCGTTCTCAAGCGATGCGGTTACCAATGAAGAGCATTTCATTTCATAACAAAATCCGTTCATAGGGGAAAAAACTATTTCAGCTTTTTCGCGAATTTTCCGAACAACTTTTCCTATTTTTCTTTCTCTAAATACCTTATACAGACTATTACAAACATTTTTTAAAAAAAATTAGCCAAATCGGTCCTGGAGAAGTACTTTTAGTTTTCCCCAATTTTTCGGTTAACTTTTCCAATTTTTCTTCCTCTAAAAACCTTATTCGGACTATTATGAGCATTTAAAAAAAATTAGCCAAATCGGTCCAACTATTCTCAAATGATGCGGTTGCCAACGAACAGCATTTCATTTATATAGATTAAAGAATAGTATATGTTATTTAGGTTTCATAGATCCGTTTCCGTACTCGGTGTGTCTAGAGTTTTAAATATGTTTAGTCGTTTGATTACTTGTCTTGTTTCCACAACACGTCTTTACAAATTGAGCTTGAAATCTAGCCACATCCCAAGCAAATTTTTCTTTTACACTGCCGCCATAACCGATGCTTCTATTGTTATTCTAAATTCCTCATTTTGATAACGTTCGTTTAGAATATGTACATTTTGATTGCCCCGGTCCTATAATATGTTTCGCATTTCCTTAAAGCGTTCTTCTAGCATGGCTCTGACATTTCTTTATTGGGATGTGAAACATACACCACATAATCGTCAGTTTCTTCTTCTTCTAGTCAGCGTCTGCGAGCTCTGGCAGGGGAAGGAAGCTTAATAATACTTTAACTAATGACGCTGAAGGTGTTGAAATGAACTCAAGACGTGAGATTGACGGGTATTTATTAATTATCTCTGTAAATCAGCAAGTAAAATGAAACAGGCAGCTGGTACAGCATAGAGCTGCGAAATCCCTAATATGGCCAAATGGCTAAATAAAATAATAAGGTATTCGGTACGAAGCCTCGTCCTGAGGGTAAGAAGGGGTGAGTTTGATGACGAATTATGCAACTGACATTTTCTAAGTCATAGGCGAAGAGATTGTAAATTTTCAACCATTCCGTAGCGAACTTAATGTTGTCGTGAGCACTGTTTAAGTGTTGGAAGAAGGCCTTGGGGGATTCTCGCCCGTGAGGCTAGATAACATATGTGTCGTCCACGTAACGCAGCCATAAAGAAGGTTTTAGATTGTGATTATTGACCACTTGAGCCTCAAATGCCTCCATAAACACATCGGCCACGATTGGAGACGTTGTACAACCCTTCGCTGCTCCCTCATTCTGTTGGTACATGTCATTCCCGTATTGAAAGAAAGTATTCCTAAGGCAGAATTCAGTTAGTGACGCAGGCTGATCTTTTCTAGTCATTCGCTGATGATGTTGATGGTTTCGTCAATTGGCACGTTTACTAGTATGTTGTTGTCTTCCAGACGTCTGTCTTTGATCCTATTTATAAAATCAGAAGCTGGGAAATACCTTAAGGGAGCCTGAGTATATCCAATCAAACCCTGTTCCCAGGATCCATACACCCACACCGAACAATGAAGGTCAGAAACAAGCAGATAGAAGCTCTGGCAGCTCTGGCAGCGCGGGCGAAATGCATTACAAAAACTATTGGATTCCTTCCAACAGGAATATCGATCCTATAGGTAATAACCCTTATTCTCCCCACCTTTCCAATGACCCACAGGACCCAATAATGACTGAATTCTTTGCCAATAAAATGTTGAAAATAATAATGTGTATTTTAAACCAATTTGCAGGAAACCATTTGCCGGATCCAGCTCAATATGCTCTAAGCGTTAAACAACTCTTGCTACGTTCATTGGCCACAAATAGTTTAGAAAATGGCGATACCTTCTAGAAGTAACGAAACATCACCGCAGTGCGACGGAATCCTACAGTTGAACGCAAGATCTATTAAGGCCAATAAAGAGAGCTTGCTGCAGTATTCGGCAATGAATACATTGCCGTACTGGCCATAAGTGAGACTTGGCTAAGACCAGAAGAACGATTCCAGTTTAAGGGATACAATATTATCAGATCGGATAGAGCAGACGGCTATGGCGGATCCGCCATATTAATTAGAAGCTCAATTTTTTATGAACAACTCGGATTCTGCATTGGACAAAACGAGATCAACATATGTGCCGCTAGAATACGCCTAAGCAACAAACTGATATCTATTGTGTCAGTGTACAGAGCACCCAATAAGAAAATAAATAAGGAACACATCACGAATCTCCGAAGGCAATTACCGAAACCGGTCATACTCCTGGGAGACCTCAACGCGCACAGTACTCTATGAGGATGCCAAAGTACCGACAAACTAGGGAATATGATCACCGAAATCTTAGAGGAGGAAGACATGGTTGTGCTGAATAATGGCACCCCTACCAGGATCAACGCACCACACCAAGTACCATCAGCAGTGGACATCTCCTGTGTATCATCGAATATAGCTGTAGACATCTCCTGGGAAATGGTCGATGATACGCTGGGATCGGATCACATTCCTATATTACTTCGCTTCCACACGCCTACCCTGGCTACACGGATTATATACCCTTCTTATAGATGGAAAGTTCATCAGGCAGATTGGACAAAATTCGGAATAATTATGGAACAGCTTACAACATCCTGGGAGCACGGTGTTAACGTTGCCTCGGATCATCGTTCCTTGGTAAACGACATAGACCAAGCTGCTAATGCCTCTATACCTGTGCAGAAACCAGGACACTTACGGAAATCTAAAAGCACACTCTGGTAGGACAATGAATGCAAAGAAGCTGTCCAACGACGCAAACAATCATTACGGGTCTACAAAAGTTGTCCCACGGTTGAGAACTACCTGGACCATCGCAGAGTGCAGGCAAGATTCAAGAAGTTGGTCAAGAGCAAAAGGAGAGAAAACTGGAGAGAGTTTTGCGGATCCTTCAACAAAGAAACCCCAGTATCCGACATATGGCGGAACATTAGAAAACTGAAGCACTCATCCACCCAGGAAGAAGGATGGGCACCCATTACGAAAGATCTGCTAGAGAACATCCTCCAAAAGCTCACACCGCCGTGGGTGGAGATAAACCTAGTAGAACCAAAGGTTGCTGAGACTCACTTCTTACTGCAACCTTTTCTGCTCAATGAACTTAACAATGAAATAAATCATGGGACGGACTCAGCACCAGGACATGATAACATTCATTATTCCATGTTAAGAAACCTGCCAGACTCTGCGAAGTCGAAGTTATGTGACGTTCTGAACAGGATCTGGTCTGAGAGGGAGCAAATCAAGGAGATGAAGACAGCCCGGGTTGTCCCGGTGAAGAAGCCAGGAAAAAGAGGCAACAATGCTGATTGCTACAGACCCATAAGCTTACTTCCGTGCATATACAAAGTTCTGGAACGCATGATAAAGCATAGGCTGGAATGGTGGTTGGAGCACCACTCGCTGATCCCGGAAACGCAGTACGGCTTCAGAAGAGGCAAAGGCACTATGGACATCTTAGCACATCTCACCACGGATATACAATCCTGCTTTAGCAACAACAATTATATGATTGCTGTGTATACCGATATAAACAGTGCATATGATCACGTTTGCTTACCGATCCTAGCTAAAAAACTATGCTTGATAGGGATACCACAAACCTTCGTAGGTAACCTAGTTGCACTTCTTTCGGAACGATGGCTAGTAATAACGCAACGTGGATCTACAGTTGCATCCAGAAAAACAAACCGAGGCTTGCCACAGGGTTCTGTACTTGCCCCTCTATTATTTAATTTGTACACTTATGATCTACACCGCATCATGAATGGTAAAGTAATAATTCTACAATTTGCTGACTACCTATGCATATATAAGATAGGGAAAACATGGGAAGAATGCTATTTGGCACTGTCGTTGGCTATGAATAATTTCCAGCAATGGCTATTTAGCAACGGATTAAGCATATCACCTACGAAATCGGCGGTATCTATCTATAGCCGTCACAGAATCCATGCAGTGCCCGACATAAAATTAGGACCCTTTGTGATCCCAGTCAAAAGCGTGGTGAAATACTTATGATTATGGATTGATAACAAACTCAAGTGGGGAACTCATGTAAGAAATACGATTAAGAAATGTGACATGGCCATAAACCTCATACGTGCAATAGCCAGCATAAAATGGGGAGGAAACACCGCAATATTATTAATGCTATATAAATCCTTGGTGCGACCACACATTGATTATGCCTGTGTTTGCTACGGTTCTGCATCTAGTAACATACTTAAGGACCTAGACAAAATACAATACAAAGCTCTGCGTGCGTGCATAGGCGCTATGAAATCAACGCCTACCAACTGCGCTGCTGGTTGAAGCACATGAACCACCTTTAAACATCCGTAGAAGCTTCCTAAGCGCAAAATTCCTCCTTAAGCATAGCCAATACGCTGACAGTAGTTTGATGTGCGCCATACACAATCTCACAATTCAATGTTTAACCGCCACCTATTGGATAAAGAAAATAACGCCTCCTCTTGCAGCGGAATATCTAGAAACAAATAACATTCGTGCCAGAATGCGCCAAGGTAGAAAAATGCCTTCCGTCGAGGCCCCGTATTGGGACACTGTCACCAACTTGGAGGTACATATAGACACGGAAGATACCACCCAGTTGGAAAGCTACAGAGCAAGTGTATACCAGTACCTTCACGAACGATCCCAAATGGAACAGATATACACGGATGGTTCTAAGTTTTCAGATGCTTCCGGATGCGCTTTCTTCATACCAAAATCAGGAGAAAATGGTCTCTTTCAGTTACCAGCAGAGGCTTCTATCATGACTGCAGAGCTGACGGGGATTTTGGAAGCACTTAAATATGCCAAGAGCTCTCCTGCCACAAAGTTTTTAATTTTTTCCGACTCAAGATCGGCATTGTCCCTACTAAAAAACCACGATAGACAATGGCACAACGACCACCGAGTATATGATATTGTAAGCGTGGCTCAAGAGCTGAAACGCTCAAGCAAGACAGTGGAATTTAAATGGGTCAAGGCACACTGTAACCTCTTGGGAAACGAGATGGCTGATCGGTATGCCAAGCAAGCTGCTCGCAGAGGTGTAAAACACTACAATACGATTCTTTTCCAGATGTAATTAGACATATCAAAGGCAACATAAAATTCAAGTGGAACACGGAATGGAAGAGCTCACTTACGATCAAAGGCGAACATTACGGGCGCATTCACCCAGAAATACCCTCCCATCAATGGTATGAAACACATAAAAGTCCCCGCAGACTCAGCACTTGTATTGCTAGATTAAAATTCAACCATGGCTGTTTCAAGCAACACCTTTACAGATTACACGTTGTAGACTCTCCCAACTGTCCCTGTGGGGAAATTGAAGATATAAACCACCTCCTATTTGGCTGCCGATTGAAGAAGTTGGAAATTGACCATTTCTTAGATATCCTCATGAAAGTAGGAATTCCGTTGCCCACTTGCGCTACCTCACTCCTTGCATCTGATGATTATACGGTTTATAAGATTTTGTATCTGCATATAGAAAATATGGGTATTACAATTTAAATCAATTGTAAATAACATGCACTTAATGGTATGATATTATTTTTGATAAATGACTGGTGGTATTCGGTAATACAAAAATGTCTAATGCACGATCTACCATTGTTATATTATTGATGTTCTTGCGTAAAACGAAAATGGTAATTTCATGTAATTATTATTGGTATTCTATTGATGTTATTCTGTATAATGAAAAGAGCCAACTACATGATATTATTATTGTTATATTGATAATATGAGATGTTAAATTGTAAAACGAAGGTGGCTGTATGGGTACAAGCCCAAATGCCAACAAAATAAATGAAAAAAAAAATCAAAAGAAATTGTAAAAGTAGAGTTAGTCAGAATCTTTAATTTATCAGCCAGATATCTTGCCAGCGGATGTGTCGGAGACTGAAATGCGCTGATAATTGGTCGGAACGGCACCCCGACCTTGTGTATCTTGGGAAGGCTGTATAGTCGTGGCGTCCCTCCGACTATCCGAGGTTTAATGGCCAAGAACGGGCATACCCAACAAGAGTGATGTCAACAGCTGCCTCCCTGCAGGGTCCCGCTACCTTCCTCCACCGAAGGTCTTTCTGCCAATGCAACAAAAAAGAGAAGAGAATCCCTCCCCTCTCCACGCCTACGGTACCACTGCCTAAGGCAGGGATGGCGAACCAGTGGCAACGCGTGCCGATGATGGCACGCGACCAAATAATTTGGGCACGGCATTAATTACTGTAAGTAGGTACCTAATCCATATAAGTAATTTATTTTTTCGTCTACATAATTTAAGATCATGGTAACAAAGTTCATCGTGAACGAAGCTACCAGTGGCTGAACAACTACAGTTTGCTCAAAAGAGGTTGATTTCCAGCGAATTTTTTACCGAACGGACTGAGTGAGCAAATGCAAGCGACGTGAGGAGCACTAATCGTTGACTTCTTATACCGATTGCGCATACACACCAATTTTTCCTCCTTTCCTGTACCCAACTGCTTTTTCCGTCTACATACTTCAACTTCAAATTATTTCAACGTTTTTGGCAAATTATTAATCAATTCTCTTGGTAACTTATTCCAATCCCTGGTAAATTACTTACAAAGAAAATCTTCCCACACCCTTGTTCCTGAAATCGAGTGCCAGTTTGTGGTCATGGTCATATTTCCTCTTCCATGCATTACCTTTAATTCTTACACCAATATCTTTCCACGCCTCATCACCAAAATACGCCTTATACATTACCATGATTCTTTTTCACCCTCCTCCTGTCTTCCAAATAATTCCATTCGAGCTCTTTTATAATGTCGGTTACTGACTGCGTTCTGCGGAAATATTCAGGGGTAAATCCAGCAGCCTTTCTTTGCACCCTCTCCAACTCCTGTCCAAAATGTGGGTCCCTTACTACACCACTATATTCAAGGAATGGTCTGACCAAAGTTTTGTAATCCAATCCCTTAAAAATTTTTCTTTAATTACTCGTTTGAAACCGTGTTTCAGATTACTCCAATTCAGCTTGCATTCTGCTAAAAGTAACAAAGAATGAAACCAATATAAGTTATTTGGCATCATTTTCAACAACAGAAGTCGCGCTAGTTTCATATTTTACACAAACACATAATTTTGATGTTATTATTGCTTAGCATAAAAAAATTTATATTGCGGTTAAAATATAAATTTTTATGGTGTTAGTAAGCTATTTAGTTTTTATTTCTTTTCCCATCACTAAGTCATGATTGTCTGATGGCACGCCGTGCTTCATTCAACGTTTCTTTAGAAAAAATGGCACGTTGACCAATAAAGGTTCACCATCCCTGGCCTAAGGCATTGTTACAGTGTGCATGCCGGCGGCAATGTGAACCAAACCTTGGCTATTTCGCACACAGTTTCAGGGTTGCTCTCTGCCTCTTTTCAATCACGAGATCCAAAGTGCGCCGGACATGCGGAAAACAGAGAAGGGAGGTTAGCTCGGCCTCCTTATCCCTTATTGGAGAATCCAGGGTGAGTTTTAGTACGAATTAGACGCTACCTGTTGTATGATTTTGTATTTCCCAATTTGTTCTCTGCAAGGAATATTTTTATTTTTTATTTTTTTTACGCCTCGTTGACGGCTAAGGTCATTAGAGGCGGTATGGGACTGGGGACAAGGAACGGGAAGGAATTCGGTCATGGCCTTTTTGAAGGAAGAATCCCGGCATTCGCCTGGAGTGATTTGGGAAACCATGGAAAACCCAAAAATTGGATGAAGTGGTCCCGGTTTTGCTAGTTGTCCCGGAGTGAGCAAACGCGGCACCCATCGCGCCGACAGCTTTCTCGTGCCCTAAATTTCATGCGAGATATGACCCACGCGGTATTTTGAGATGCCCACTGTCCAGCAATCTCGCGCACCTTCAATCGGCGGTCTGCCAATACGAGATCATGGATTTTTGTCACGTTATCCTTCCATGGTAACCGTTTTCCGGGGCACTTGGGCGTGACTCATCACAAACCGACGTGCAACCACTTGAA
>JARYHS010006463.1:0-20395 GCA_031002005.1 Vandiemenella viatica
TTCTTTGTTCTCGGCTTCCAATATGTCTTTTCTTCTTTCTTCTTCAAGGACCCGTGGTCGTATCCCACTTCTGACACCAGTGTAGCGCCTGCTATGTGGCCGAGGGTAATGGACCAATTATCGATATATTAGCCACAGTCACAGACGCAGCCAGGATTAACGAGTGGTAGGCCGGAGGTAATATTACACTTACTTGTGGTTGTTGATGTACGGCAGCTCCGCGCTCCAGTCTTCCGGTACAGCTGCAATAGTTTAGGATGAGCTCTGACTATTCTAAATGTAGACCAGCGGGTTGTATACTTAGGAGACAACCAGTAGTTTATTGCCACAGTGTTGCCAAGTACAGCGTTGGTTGCGTCAAGCAGAGTCCACGCAGCAGTTACTAAAATAATGGCAAGTTGACTTACAGCAATTGCGACGGTGGCTGGCTGGCTTCGGGGGGCGGCTGAGTGCGGCGCAGACCGGCGCAGAGACGGCGCGTGGTGGTGTTGAACTTGTCGCCCCGAGGCTCCAAAATCCGGGGTTTATATAGCGGATCGTCGCGTGTCGTCACTCGCGATTTTTCCAGAACATTCGGCTCGGGCAACGTCCCGCCGACGCCAAGTATGTCACAGAATTGCTGACGCCCGGTCAATGACCAGCTAGCTCGGCCGATCGACAGCGATCGCTCGCCTCGGCGCGCCTTAATTCTTTATTCCATTTACCATAAATATATTATTACAAAATGCCCTTTACAAAGGCGAAGCTATGAAGGGCCGCTTAGTGAGCCCTTTCCGAAGGGTCCCTAAAGGGGCTTGCTGCTGAGATTGTCTGCCAGATCACCGAGTGTTAGAAGAAAGCTGTATTTTCCTGACTTCAGATAAAACATGAAAAATATTAAAAAAAGAAAAAAAAGTTTTTATCTGGAATTTTTTTTCCAAAAGTATTAAATTTCAAACTGTAAGGCAGTTATTGTTTAATATGACTGTTTTAGAGTTTATATTAAATACTTATATTAATTTTTAAAATTACTATATTTTTCTGGTTCAGTAGAACAAAAAATTATGAAAATGTTGGTAACATCGACTGAAGTTCTCCTTTACGAACTGGGACTTCCCGAAGAGGCTAGCTTGCGCGAGAGGGAATTCCCGTTCTCCACTTTTTGGTTTGATCCTCACTATTGGACGTAGTTCAGCTTTACATGTGAGAGGAAAGTTTGTTTCTTACCGCATTATTTCGTTGTATTCGAGTATGATTACAAAATATGTGTGTCGAAACGAGTCGGGTCTAGTCGAAAGAGTTTGGCGGTGGCAAAGCTTTTTAATGATATTATTTCCAATTCTATAATTGCAAAAGTAGAATGTACATTCTGTTCAAAACACATAACAAAAACCGGCTCAAGAATGTCAAAGCACGTACAAAACTGTTAAAAATGTCCAAACTGTAAAATAAAAATGCAAACAATCACTACAAGAACAACCAAGAAAAGAAAATGTAACTATTTCTGAAGTTATTGATCTAGAGGAGACGCAGAACGTGGTGGGTGAGCGGTTAACGCTCTGGCCTCGCATCCTGGAGGACGCCGATTCGAATCTCCATGCGGGCACCTACATTTAGATTTTCCATGGTTTCCCAAATCACAAATGCCGTGATGCTTCCTTGAAAAGGCCATGACCAAATTCCTTCCCATTCCTCGTCCCCAGTCCCATCCCGCCTTTAATGACCTTGACGTCGACGAGGCGTATAGCCGTAAGTAAAATAAAATCTAGAGGAGACAGAAGAAGAAACATAAAATTCCGACACCGACCGAACTATTGTTGGTATTGCTGATAATAGTGAATGTGGTACTGACATAGAGAATGAATAAAATTATGTTACCTATATAGATACATTTATGAATAATTATGTAAGACATTATATGATTCAGTAAGATTCAATACACACATGTAAACTGTAAGTTCCGTAAATAAAGCTATAATTCTTTCGTGACATGGAGTATAAGTCATTATCACTGTACAACTTGACTTGTACTATTTTTACAGATCGGATAAAATGAGAATTGATTTATACTAATAGGTTCAATGTTGAATTGTTAGGAAAAAATAACCAGCACTGCCCTGTACTGTTAATACATATATTCAGATGACAGACATGAATTTATAGTAGAAAAAGAAATTGATAGCAAGAAATTGTGACTTACACTCTACGTATTTATCACGCTAGAATTTATCAAATATATTGTTTTACTGAAAAAAATTAAGGAATTTAGAAAAAAAAACTTTTCCAGCTTATTTTCATATTTTTTTTTAAGTGATTTTTTTCTTTTTTTGCAATACAATGCAGACCGCATGACTCCATTCAAATCGGACATGACAGCACGCAGGCATCTACAGTTAGCAGTGCGGAGGAATACAGTACTCCACGCGCCAACATGAGGAGTGGCACTGTATGTGATCCCTCGCTCGGGGAGTAGTCCAGCTCCTAAACCAGCACCTACACAAGCAGACTACCTCCACAGCAAAGTGCACAACGAAAGCTGCGACTACCAACACAGCACTGCCGTCGCGTTCTTCTTCTCCCCCTGTGCATTCATTTAGACGCTTCTTTTCCTCACCTCGATCCAGATGATATCACATTCCCCTTCTCCTGGAAACCCTTGAAATTTTCTACCAATCTTCTAAAAATTGCTCCGTCCTGTATAATCTCTTCTGTTATTCCGATCTCTATCATATCTTTCTTTTCTCCTTGGATCCTGTGGTAGCCTTCCTTACTGTTTGTGAGACTGTTGCAGTCCATTCTCATTTATTTATTTTTTTACTGTCACCAGTCTTTCGACTGGTTTGATGCAATCCTCCATCCTTACCTATCCTGTGCTAACCTCTTCATTTCTACATATCCCCTACAACCAACATCCTCAATTACCTGCTTCATATATTCTAATCTTTGTTTTCCTCTACAGTTCTTATCTTCGACTGTTCCCTCCACCAGCAAATTAACTAATCCAGCATGTCTCAAAATATGACCTACCAGCCTCTCTCTTCTTTCTGTAAGCTTCTTCCACAAACTTCTTTCCTCACCCATCATTTCCAAAACTCGTTCATTTCTTACTTTGTCTGTCCACTTAATTTTCTTCTGTAGCACCACATTTCAAATGCTTCAAGTTTCTTTATTTCCGGTATTCCTAATGTCCATGTTTCACAACCGTAAAGTGCTGGGCTCCACACATAGAGTTTTAAAAAGTTCTTTCTAATTCCTAGATCAATATTTGAAACTAAAAGGTTATTTTTTTCATGAAAGCTCTTTTTGCTAGTGCTATTCTGCTTTTAACACCATCCCTGAGTCGGCCATCGGTTGTAATTTTGCTTCCCAAGTAACAGAATTCACTTACTTCTTCAATTGCATCCGATCATATTTTTATATTTGATTTACTAGTATTGGTACCATTTCTGCTACATTTCATCACTCTTGTCTTGCTTTGATTTATATTTGGTCCAAAATCTTCCTTCAGTATTTTTCTCATGCTATTCAGTAATTTCTCAATGTCCTCAGCCTTTTCTGCTAACAAGACAATGTCATCAGCAAATCGTAGCATACTAATTTTTTCTCCCTGAACACTTATGCCACATGGAAATTTTTCTTTTACTCTCTTCATTGCTTCCTCTATATACAAGTTGAATATTAACGGGGAAAGACTACAACCTTGTATCACTCCCTTTTTAACTGATGCTTGTTTCTCATGATCATCTACTTTTATTACTACATTCTCATTATATAACCTATAAACCGATTGTTCTCTTTCTTTTTCTTCTTCCTTGCATAGATCTTTATTCCTCCGGTGCCTAAACTGTCCTTTCCCAGTTTTCAAAGGTCCCCAAATTTTCCTCAAGATTTTCATTTTCCCTTTCGTCTACCTCTTCTATTTCTCCAGTTTTCATAGAGAACAAGCGTTCTGAGGCGTACAGACCTTCTGGTTTGATTACTGTGTTGTAATGTTTGATTTTAGTTTTCCTTGCGAGATTCTTCTTATTGTGCGTATCTTTAGTGAGTTGGTATGTTAGTTCTAGTGTTCATGCATTTGATCTGTTTACTTCCTTATCAAGCCCATCAATATGAATTACTTCACCTAGATGTTTAAATTTATTAAGCTTGTTAATATTTCCATACCCTGCGTTTGGTACTGTGGTTGAATCCTTAATATTGGACATGAATTTAGTCTTCTCGAAAGATAATTGTATATTATTTCCATAAGGTGATAATTGGTGACAAAACCTTTTCTCTCTTCATAGTTAACCAAAATCGGTAAATGAGAAAACATTTTAAGTATTAATTTCTCCGCTTGTGATAACGTATTAATTTGGAGTTACACATTGGGTAGAGTGTTTATAATTCTCAGTTTTTTCCTCAGAGATTTTTCCATGCATGGCTGGCGACATATCTTTCTGTGACTCGCCATTATGAATTCACGTCAAACTGCTGGGGTTGGCCCAGAATATACGGCCAAATGATGACCAAACGAAATTAGTGAATGCCGCCTGAAATTAGCCACCGATTACTTAGTAATTTAAACATATTTTTGCAATGAAAGAGAGGTTTTGTAAATCACATATTACATTTTGTACGATGTCGCGTTAAACTTAACTTTTCTTATTGTCCACAGATGTTCCCCTCTCTTGTGTTATCCTTCATGTCAAAATTCCTAATAAACTTTGACAACAAATGAACCAGTAACTTTTTTTTAATCATATCTCCCCATTAAATTTCAATGTTTCATCGTATTTTATTCGCAGGATAACGCAGAATGAAAAACCATTTCATGTGATTTGCGTTTTACCTAATACGCTTTCTCTCAGTGGCGCCTTGAACGTTTTTGCGGCCCGCGAGATTCATCACACTTTAACAAAATATATTTATTTCATAGTGACCAAAGTAGAGAAAACCAATGGTTTAAAAAAAAACAATATTTGTGCATCCATATATTAAAAAATTAACTGTAGAAATTATGAGAAAAAATTAACCTTAATTTTAAAATAATATTCTTGCGAATATATGGTAGATATTGTTAGCATCATTATTATTATATTATCTATGTTTACATGTAAGAATAATAATAAACAAAATAATAATTACTCATTATGTTTCAGTTTTTCACTCCAATAAAATGTCTGTAGTGGATCTAAATCTAATATCGGGATATATAATTATACATGCGGCCCGCGGAGTTATGATGCATTTCCAAAGTGGTCCGCAAGATCATTGGGGTTGGCCACCCCTGCACTAATCCTGTGCAAGTTCTCCAAAGAAAAGCAGAGACAGTATGAGTACTAAAGGTCAGGGATACCAACCTGACAAACAGAATCACCGCTTAGAAATTGATAAAAAATCTTAAACTACGTTCTCAGCAGATGAAAAATGGCGGCTTGTTCGCAGTGTGGCAATTAATTTCCTCGTAGTTGCTCAACTAAATAGAAATGTTATTACATGACGCCCATAATATTGATTTTTCAATCATGTAATGTTTTACACATTTCATATGCTCCCTCATACCGTTGCACGAGCCTTCCCAAACTTAACATGCAGATTGAAAGGAAGTAGTTTCAAACGTTAATTTAAAGATGAAGAAATACTGAATCACTAGGAAAACATAAATAGCAAGCTACACTCTTTGCTCGATATAATAGCCACATCTATGGACAGAGAATATATCAAAAACATCAACATCGAGTGAGTATAAATAAAAAACAGCAACTAATTATTAATACACGCATTTCAAGGAAGTGCGCATTTTTCTTTACGGTTGGTTTGGAATTTGAAACGTATTGAGACATTACAGGAACAAACAGAGGTAATATTCTTCCTTAGAGATGGTTGGCTGTGGTCACAGAAGAGGCGCTTGACGTCACAACTTAATTAACTCGTATTGAAACTTACTGTCCCGCGGTCTTTTGCACTTTACGAAGTTTAATTTCAAATTCTTTTATCATTAATCGTTCATTATTCATCACTTGGTGTTTTATTCTAATCCTTCAGTCCATTACTCTCTTCTCCTTCGACTTGTCCTCCTTTACCGTCGACGTCGAGGTCATTAGAGGCGGGATGGGACTGGGGACAAGGAACGGGAAGAAATTCGGTCATGGCCTTCTTGAAGGAAGCATCCCGGCATTCGCCTGGAGTGATTTGGGGAAACCATGGAAAACCCAAATCTGGATGCCCGGACGGGGATTCGAACCAACGTCCTCCCGAATGTGAGGCCATACCACGCTCGGTGACTGAGCTAATGCTACCATTGCCAATATATACGTAGTTTCTTATATTTGTTTTTATTTAGTGTTGTGTCTGCGTTAATATCACCGTATATGCATCGTTTCTGAAGGCACCTATATTTATGCGCGATCCATTTAAGTGTTTCCGAGCGCTTAAGAGTAGACCTGGAATTTGGAAGGACGTAGCTTCGAATGCATCCTATTCCGAGGTGAATGCTTGTATGGTTCCTTCTCTGCCTCTAGGCCGACTAGGTGCAAAGTAGGGATGTAATGGATCTCCGCATACGCATCCCCGAGTGTGGAACTTTTGCCTGAAATCCCACATTCGCTTTCGCATTCTCATCCGCAATATTTAGTGCGGAATTATAGCGGATGTTTTGTTTGCATTGCAATGTATATTATTCTTTTCTCTTTATACGAGTTTCTGCCCGTCGTCTCTTAGCTAACAACAATGTGGTTGTTTTTTTTCTGACGATCTTTCAATAAAAATAACAATGAACTGAACGGTGTTACTACCTAAGCGACGAATTTACAAGTTTGAACTTCAATGTAAAATAAAGCGGCTTCTTCACTGTCCAACTTACAGGACATCAATGTAGAACTACAATAGGATGCGCTCACCCATTCACGCTAGTAAAAGGCAACAAAATGTCCCAAGCAGTCCTTTCCACTCGTACTTTCTCGCGGCACACCAGTGTCCTTATCGCACACTCGCAAGATTTTTCCTCCAATCACGATCCAACGCCATTGCTTGTTGGACTCGAGTTGGTTGTGTGGGAGTCCTAACATCCAACACGTCCTGCATGCAGTTCTCTAACCCCTTTCACGGACCATCAAGGATCGAAAATCGGATCATCGTAGGTCCTACAAGTTGTACTGTGAATGTGCCGCTAGAGCGGTGGGAAGGCGGGTGGCGGGCACGGAGATGTGCGTGGCGTGGCCTTGTGCTTGACGCTTCAATTAGTCGAGCCGCGAACTCCGCAAAGTTCATATCACAAAGATTTTTTAGACGCGTGCGTCGTTATTTAAATAATTTAATTCACTTGTAAAATCATCCCATGTTTTTGTTGTTGAAAGATGAGGCAAAAAATAAATCAATGTGGCAGTTGTATATGGAAATAGACGTTACTTTTGAAAAATGTAGAATTAGGCATAAAAAATATTCTTGTTTTGATTTTAAGTTTATTTTTGATAAAAGATTAAAATATAAATTATTATAATTTTATCATCGACTTCCGCAAAACATTCGCATCCGCGGATCTCAAGCATTGAAAATTCGCATCCGCATCCGCAAAGATGTCTTCCGTTACAACCCTAGTGCAAAGTCATTAAGTCAAAATACCCATCCGGCCATCATATTTTTCGTTTTAAATACTTTCCCTTCAAACGTCCGTGGCTGGATTCTTCCCGCTTACAGTGACCTCCACGTCGACGAAATGTCAAACAAAAGCACTTCACTGTTGTTGGTATACCGGTAAGAGTATTTTCTGAATACGCGGAGGATATTGAACCATTTCTGTCAGATATATTCCGTAAATCACTAGAAGAGAGAAAAGTACCTTCTAGCTGGAAGATAGCCCAGGTAATTCCCGTTTTTAAGAAAGGAGATCGGAGTGATCCTAGGAATTATCGACCCATATCTCTAACATCGGTCTGCAGCAGAATTCTGGAACATGTCATATGCTCGAACATAATGAAGTTTCTAGATGAGAACGAGTTACTAACACCATGTCAACACGGATTTCGGAGGAAGAGATCCTGTGAAACACAATTGGCCCTATTTTCCCACGACATAATGAAAGTTATAGATGCAGGTTCGCAAGTTGATGCAGTTTTTTTGGATTTTCAGAAAGCTTTTGATTCTGTGCCACACAACCGACTTTTAGCGAAGATTCGAGCTTACGGTATTTCGGCTCAAATTTGCGAGTGGATACGTGATTTTCTAACTGGTCGATCACAGTATGTCGTTGTTGACGGGGAAGCCTCTTCTAAGATAAATGTTACTTCGGGCGTTCCTCAAGGAAGTGTAATAGGTCCACTTCTTTTCTTAATATTTATAAACGATCTAGGTGACAACGTCAAATGCTGGTTGCGATTGTTTGCCGACGATGCAGTTATCTATAGGGAAATAAGGTGCTCCGACGATTGCTTAGAAATTCAGCGTGATTTGGATGCTATTTTCGATTGGTGCCGTAAATGGCAGCTTACACTAAATTGCAAAAAGTGCAAGGCAATGCGGATAAGTAACAAGAAGAATCAGTTTGTTCACGATTACAAAATAAACAATTCAGCTGTTGACATGGTTGATTCCGTGAAGTATCTGGGGGTGATAGTACAAAGCAACATGAAATGGGACATGCACATAACTTCCGTCGTAGGCAAGGCTAATTCTAAATTACGATTCATAGGTCGTATTTTGAGGAATTGTAATGCTCAAACAAAGGAGATAGCGTATAAAACACTAGTGCGTCCGCATCTGGATTACTGTTGTGGGGTTTGGGACCCGTATCGCAAGGTTCTGATTGACTCAGTTGAGAGGGTGCAGAGGAGAGCCGCTAGATTCGTGACTTGTTGTTACAGCCCTTATGAAAGCGTCACAGAATTGATACATAGATTGGGCTGGGATAGTTTGGAAGACAGACGACGTAGCTTGCGTTCGAATTTATTGGAGAATATGCGAAAAAATTTAAATTTCGAGTGCAATGAAATACTTCTTCCGCCAACCTATTTAGGTCGCAATGACCGGAGGGATAAGATTAGAGAAATAAGATGCCGTACTGATACTTATATGTATTCCTTCTTTCCTCGCACTATTCGGGATTGGAATGGGCGGGTTTAGGATTGGTGCTTAGCACCCTCTGCCACCCACAATTTTTGTGATTTGCAGAGTATGAATGTAGATGTAGATGTAGACATTCTGCCGAACTCACCACAGAAGCCAGTACAATGACCTCACAACTTTTTTCAGAAAATTAGATCGTCTCTGGACTTGGGTTTGTGGTATTTTAAAGAAATAACCTGATCGTCGTGAGTGCAGGCATCTTGGTGGCACCTGAATGGGGGTCGTAAGGTCTCCGGTTCGAATCCTCATCCCGGATGGAATTTTTACGGATCTTTAACCGGGCCTTCATGTTTGGCTAAGCTTTGCTTTGTTGATGTGGAACGCTGTGGGTACTGTAGTCTGTCTGTATGTTCCTTTGTCCATGCATCACACAAAAATTACAGAACCATCTCGGATGTAGTTTTCACATTCTGCAAGTTTGCGTTGTCGCTTAAAATCTGCGGCGAATCTTATGACTGCGTGATCGGGGGGAGGGGGGTTGGAGCAAGAAATAATAACACATTCGTTCGGAGACAGACAGTGCCACAGATCATACTACATCTCAGACGAACACTCCTTCAGGATATACCCACCAGAGATAACACTACAACACAGATAAAAAGAACCACCCTTTTGATTCTGTTAGTATTATTTTTTTGAGTACCTAAGTCTGGTTATTTATTTCTTTATTCTCCTGAAATGTGGTATAGGTCAGAATACACGACTGATAGAAGGAATAAATAAAACGCATTATCATGGTCCTCATGGGCAGACAGCAGCAAAATACTGATATTGCATTAAAAACGAATTTCGTTAAAATAAAGGTATAAATCACGCACCCAAATTTTTTAGCCTACAGCAGAGTTTCCCAAATTTTATCTCACTATTCCTCCCTTTAAAATTAAGTTCAATATTGCCGCTTACATTGTCGCTTACTTCCTTCATGAAATATACAAAATACCGGTATATTTAAAAACGATGACGTATATAAAATTTTAGATTATAAAATAGAATGTTATGAAAGATAGTTTGTACATATGTTCGTTTGAGAGAACTAGGACCACTTTCAGCTTTTGTTTAGCTTGTATTTTTGTTGTAGATGTGTACACGTCATGTTAAAACCAAAGGGGACCTACAGTTTAACGTGGAATGCGAACAACGAAATGTCCTGGCTCAGCTTAAAATTACTGCACCTACCGGGATTCGAACCCGTGACTGGAGCCTTAAACACTGAGCTAATATATATATATACCTCTGGTCTGTGCTGATCTGTTGGGCTCCACTCTAACACTGTTTTTGTCCACCCCTGGTATTTTCTCCGCACAATATGGCGGGCCCATTACCACTTCAAGGAGGCTGTCTCTCTAAGATGTCTGTGACCTTTGTAACTGACCTAATGTCTGTTGCTCTTTTCTTGTCTTTTCTAGTTAGGCCTAGCATTGACCTCTCCATAGATCTTTCGTCAGTCCGTAGTTTACCTTTTGTAAATTCATTTAGAGTCCAGGTCTCGCAGTCGTATATGAGCACAGGAAGAATGCACTGGCCATAGACTATTTGCTTTAGACTTGTGGGCAGTTTAGATTTCAAGATAATAGAATGCCTCCCAAATGCTTGCCATCCCAGCCTGATGCGACGGAAAATTTCGGGTCTTGCATCACCTCTCTTGAATAAAATTTTCTCGGGTAACTAGCCGAGTTAGTCCATCGTTTGACCACGACGTTTCGGCGGTCACAATCTCTGCCGCCATTGTCAAGTGACTGTTGACAATGGCGGCAGAGATTGTGACCGCCGAAACGTCGTGGTCAAACGATGGACTAACTCGGCTAGTTACCCGAGAAAATTTTATTCATTTACAACGCCGAGAAAATCTCCAGTCTTACATCACCTCTCTTGTTTGCAAGCTGACAAAGATAAATGTACTCAACGACATTTTCTAAAGATTTATTATCTAGTTGTACATTCGTCTCTGTGGCCTATTTTTTTGGACATAATTTTGTTTTTGAAAGATTCGTTCTTAGGCCAACTGCTTTACACTCGGAGGCGTGGTCGGTAACCAAGGTACGGAGTTCATCGATGTCGTTAACCACAAGCGCAACGTCATCAGCATACCTCAAGTTGTTAGGCCTTCTGCCATTGATAGTAATTCGTTTTCCGCCAATTGCCGTCTCCAAGACAGCTGAAAGTAATTTTGGAGAGATCGGATCGTCTTGCTTAACACCTCTTTTGTTGCGGAACTCAGTGGTTGGTTATCTAACACTGACAAAGGCTGAGGAGGTGACATAGATATTATGGAGCACTCTGATATAAGCTGTATCCACGCCGTGTTCAGCTAAGGTTTGCAGGACAACATTGTGACTTATTGAATCAAATGCCTTTTCGAAATCTACAAAGGCTACACAAAGAGGAATCTGATATTAGTTTATTTTGCGCGACTAATTACTTCTCGCAGGGCAAGAAAGTGGTCGTTTGTGCTAATCTGCTGAGGAGTCCTGTCG
Organism: Vandiemenella viatica; assembly: GCA_031002005.1. Classification (NCBI taxonomy): domain Eukaryota; kingdom Metazoa; phylum Arthropoda; class Insecta; order Orthoptera; family Morabidae; genus Vandiemenella; species Vandiemenella viatica. The sequence continues at coordinate 11,556 of JARYHS010006463.1, forward strand.
GATTTAACTGGCAGAGGATCGCCCAAGATCTTTCGACCTGTAGGAAATTGCTTAAGTTCTACCTGAAATCATGACTTTTAAACGGGCACATCATTAAATGACTGAACTGGCTGGTGATGATAATGAATGATATATTATCTGTATACTTTGTATTTCGAGAGTTTCATTTCTAAAATTTTTAACATGGCTGCGTTTAAGCAACGGTGAGAGTTTATTAGATTCTTCGCTGGTTTAATTTATATATATTGATTAATTAAAAAAGTCCACCAGAAGGTTATGTTGAAGATTTGTTTATTGTTTTCAAAATGAAGTCAGCGATATTTACAAGCATAGATACAATACAGAGATGCACTACTGAACAGTTGCAAAGATAATCTCTGTGAAACTAACTGGATGAATCTCTCTGTAAAACTGAATACTGACTGAATTCAACTAACTAACTAACTCTGTCCAGCCGATCTGTTTATATAGTCTCTATCGAAATTACTAGAATTCTTCAAGGGAATCCGCCCGATATTTCTCGAACATTAACAATCACTCAAACAATGAAACATATTAAAAACAATCGGAATTAATACAAAATTACTTAACAACATTACAAAATGATCAGAAATGGTAACTAGAGATACTTAAATACAAAATTATTTACAGAAATCATCTTAAACTGTAGAAAATTGTCCTGTAGACATCATAACTTGCATTAATACATGGAATTACAAACATTTAAGAAATTCTCTTGCCCCACTCGGTTCTTAAACATATTAAGTGGACTTTAAATAATTTTCTTTCATAAAACAAAGTCTATAAACACTGATTTACAAGAAATTACAAAACAAACATACCAGATCATATTCAAGCAAACTTTAGCTCACTACAAATACTTCATACAGTACAATACTATTCAAAATTCAGGTATGAGGGCTGTTACATGTATGTCTTCATCATCTTCTCAAATATATGAAGGATATTAAACATTTTTCCAATCAGCAGTCTAATGTGATCTGCCCAATTGAAACTACTGTCAATTGTTATTGCAAGTTATTTACACTTAGGTCTTCAAAAAGAAATTTCTTCCTCAACCTATAATCATTACAATCGTGAGTTTTTTTTATCTGTACGAGATAAGTTGACTCCTCTATTTTATTTATATTGTTTCCACGCTGCCCTACCCAACTAGGTATCCTCTTCAGGTCAAATTGGGCCTGTTCACAATCCTTTCCCATTTTGATACAATTATTAACCATATTGTCATTTGCAAACAACCTAACTTCTGACTAAACTATTAACACAATCGTTCATTAGAATAATTAGTTGCAGTGGTGCAAGTTCTCTAACCAGTGGGACGCCTGCTTTCAGTTCCATCTCTTTGATATAACGTTTGATACCCTAACTGTTTGTTTTCTACCTTATACGAATTCCTCTCATCCTCTACAGTAAGTGGCTTTTGATTAGCACCAGTTGTGTTTTGTGGCCTTGCAGAGACGCATTGGCACACTATCAACTTGGCTACTTTGTCCGTTTCATCTCAAGTATCTTGTATACAGCCCACTAACAGATTGTAATGAATATCACCTTGTAAAACGATGTTGCTAACTACAAAACTTTACTTTCTCGCAGACACTTTTGATTCCGCATATCAAGATTCTTTTACTGACTTCAAACTAATTGGTATGCAATTTTAAACATTGTTTTACCTCTTATTTATGAACCGTTAAATAGCAGTAATATTGTAAACCAGATAATGCATATTTCCAAACAGAAATAGTATATTTTTTGTTTCAAAAAAGTAGGCACCTTTATCTTATCAACTTGTTATCAACATGCACTTTTTGTGGCTAATGACTTTCGAAATTATTTTTTTCTGACAGGTGCTGTATACCTGAAAGAGAAGTGGATGCAAAAGCAGATGTTTAATGACATTATTTCTATCGTAAGACGATATCTCTTTTCATCCAACTAGTCGTAATAACATTATACACATAAGAAAACGTTTTTTTTTTTTGTTATGTTCATTTTTTTTTCAATAGAATAAAACACTGTAAGATTAAATTTACAGCAACATCGTTTTGCCGGGATAAATTCATATGTTTAGCCCGTCAGCTATCCAACTAATTAAAAAAGAAAAGAAACAACCGCAGATCGCTTTTGAAGTCAATATATTATATGCAGTAATGGATTTTGGTTTTGTTTTATCAGGAAAATTAGAAACGAGTTGATTGTATCAGCAACAGACAAGCGCACCGTTTGTTCGTTGATTCATCTAGTTCCAGCAGATCTGGTCGGGAAAGCGATATGGAGACAGTGCCTGGTGTGTAGAGAGTATCGACAGACAGTGCCTGCGCTAGAGATTGTTTTCGTGAGTCTGGCAAAGCCCGATGCGCCACATCCATCTCATTAAAGCAATTAAAGCGGTCAGAGCTCGCAGATGTGGGTCGTATTTCTCGGCGTGTCACTTCTAAGGGCGCCGCCCAGGACCGCATACTGGAGGGCTAATGACTGCCGTCTTAATTGCGCCCATTCAGACTCTGCGCACCCCCGTCTGCAGCCCCTATCTCGACACATCTCCCGCCAGCCACACGTACTGTCTCGAACGTTCTCTTCATTGCGTTTACCCACATTTTCTACGGAAAGAAGACATTCCCGTAAATCCAGCGCATCTGAGTGTCAGGCGCTACATGAACAACCGCAGAAGTAAGGGTCGAAAGCAACATTGGAATCTCGTACCGTGTATCGGGACAAGCAAATTTTAATGTGACCCCCAAAAAATATTTAAAAAAATAACCAAAAAGGAACTGCATAGCTGAGGCGAAGAAATGATCTTCTTCTTTCCAATCAAGGATTAAGCCTGCTGGCCTGTTCCGGTTTCGAGGACTATTCCCATCTCTTCCTTCGTCTACCTATTCTTCTACCTTTCGGTCTATATTGGTTTACTGCTTTTGGTAACCGTCCATCATCCATTCTACACACATGGTCTCTCCATTTATTCCTATGTTCCTCTATTTTCTCATATATTTTCAACTCCTATCTTATAGTCCCGTTTCTAATTAGATCTAGTCTTGTGCATCCCTTTACAGATCTTAGGAACTTCATCTCGGCAGATTATATGGGACTTTTGTCTCTTCTCTTCATTACCAAAGACTCACTTCCATAAAGAAGCATAGGAACTGCCATCACTTTAAAGAATTTCGTCTTTGTGTCTCTGCGCGTCCTATTTCCTAAAGTTTAGCTATTGTTCCGCACATCATCTGATACTTGTTCACTGTATTATCAATATCTTTACTATAATAATTTCCTGTGGTCGTAATGAACTGATGACACGGTTTCTATTGGCTGCGCATTCCACCCCTGTCTTAGTCGCCTTAACCTAACCCGGTAGTATTACCAGGTACAGGGGACCTACAGTTTAACGTGGAATCCGAACCACGGAAATATCTTTGCTTAAACACCACGTGTGATGTAACAACCAAGGTAGTTATAGTACAAACCTTGTTCAGCCAGATAGCCATTTACAATTATTTTTGGTCTAATATGGTCTCAACCAAAGAAAGCCATTATTTTTATTTTGTTTGTGGATATCTTCAAGTTGTAGTGCTGAACATATTCGCAATTTATGGAGGCTCTTTGTAATCCTTTTTCCTTTATTACCAATAGGTCATCAGCAAATAAAGTAAGTTTAGGGATATGCTTTGTCCTAAGTCTACACCCCTCGTTGGTTGTTCATTCTCCCATACTAATGGTATCCTTCAGATATATGTTAAAAAGTGTTAGGAAAGGCTACACCCTTTTCTCATACCTTGGTTAACTGTTAACATTTGCTGTTCGTTCCTTTTTTTCCGAGGAGTATCTTTGTAATAAAGTATAAACTCTTTACTGATTCTATAATTCTAATATTCATTTGTCATTTCTATGAAGGATTTCCCACAAATGTAATGAATGCCAGCAAGTTATATTCCCTCCTTTTCTCTATATTCTATTTATAATACGCATATTATCCGAACAAGAACGTAATAGCCTAAAGTCATTTTGAAATTATGGTAGTTTGCTTTCTGCTATTGATCGCAATTTAGCATTAATTATCTTGCATAGATTTTATATCCCGCATTCAAGATACTTTTCCTCTATCACTGTTTGTGTCGGTTGTTTCCTTTCTTGAAAATAGAGATCATAGTTGCTACTCAGGTAATTTGCATTTAATCCAGCACATGTTTATTAGATGCAAAAGCCTATATCAATAGCGTTCTCTCATTTTTAAGTATTTCTGCTGCTATTCCTTACAATCCAGCCGCTTTTCTTTTTTTATTTTGCTTAAAGCTTCATTTAATTCTTCTACTGTTACGTGACATAATCCTTCAGTTTTTGTATTTGGGTCTTCTTTGTATCACCATTTTGTCTCTAAACCAAAGGATTCTGTAGTGTTTGATCCATTCTCGTAATTCTGTTACTTCGATTTGTGCGGTGTCTCCTTCTGTTCTGTTTAATCTCCTTAGTATTTTAAAGTAAAAGTCTATGCGCCTATAATCATAATTTTCTATTCGACTGACAAACTTATCCCAGCTTTCTCTATGCGTTATCCTCACTATCAATCTTGTTTTATTTCTTTTTGTTTATAATATTCTATTGCCTCATCTCTACCATTCTGTATAAATGGAACATAAGACTTTCGTTTCTTTTCCACGACTTCTTTTATTTATTCATTCCATATCTTAATACCCTTCCTGCTCTGCCTACTCTTGTTATACCTAACACTTTAGCTGCTATTTTTGGGACACGTTCTTTTATGTTATGCCTTCTTCTGTTTGTTTCTCTAATATACATTTGGTCAGTCTTGTTTGGTACAGATCTTTAATACTGCCATCAGTCCAAGTTTAAACCTGTCAGAATGTTTACCTTCTTTCCTTTTCGTGTCACTTTCCCACCTTGTCCAAAGTACTAATTTACATATTAGAATAAAGTGGTCTGTTGATACCATCGCACCCTGTACCGTTGATTTCGTTCTTTTATTCACTATAACATAATCAGTCAAGGACCTTAGTCCTCTGGCACTCCACGTACCACATTTTAAATTTCTGATTGCTTACTCTGGCATTGAGATCCCTTGCTAAAATTAGATATTCCCATTTATTAGACCGGTCCCATCTGTAGGGGATGGCAGAATTCTACTCTCTCTTGTTTCTTTCGGTGCATATAAGAATAATAATTTAAGATATAATGTTGATGTGGGAGATTCGTTTCAAGAACAGGCTTCTGCAGAACTACTGAAATAGCTAGAAGATAATTCAAACTGATTTTTAAAATTTATGAAAATAGAGATTCCAATGGAATTTAATAAAATTATCATCTTCATAATCCCAAGGAAAGCTTCAGCTGACAATTGTGAAAATCGCTGCTCTGTAAGTCTGATCCCACAAGCTCAGAACTTACGGAGTAAAACAATACATAAAAAAATCAGGCTACAGAGTAGAATTTTGATAATGTTACATGTCGCAAGATATTCAAAATATCGAGAAAGAGGGACAATTTAAAGTAGAAAATCAAGAGAACCAAACATCAGTTGAAATGGTTTAATGGCAGCACAGTAGAATTTTGATAATGTTACATGCGGCAAGATATTCAAAATATCGAGAAAGAGTGACAATTTAAAGTAGAAAATCAAGAGAACCAAACATCAGTTGAAATGGTTTAATGTATATTGCTTCACTCGAAATAACAGTTTTGCTCCAGTGACTTGTAAACGAAGAATCGTTTGTATTTATAAATGTTATTTATTTATGATGTACAGATATACTACTGAATATATATGACTTTCATTCAGAATATACATATGTACAGTACGTGTATCTGAGCAGTGCATCAGACGCTATTGAAAGTTATGTAAATTAACTTCATCTAACACAAAAAAAAAGAATTAGTACAAAACAAAAATGTATATGAATTGACAAGTATCAAAGCGTAACACCTCGTCTTGCCGCTTGATCTTTAGAGATACGTCGAAAACAAGCCTGCTACATACGTCTCTCTAGAGTCTCGTGTCAGGTCAATATGTTGGTCAAGTTTCTTTTTCATTTTGTACATCCCTTTCGAGCTCAACTACTTCACCTTTCAGGAGTTATCTCTTTGGCGCCTTATTGTAATGGCCTCTAGTTTGAGTCCGGCCTGGGGCATGATTGGTCTTAGTTATGTATTGTGTTTGTCCCGCATTGTCCACCATATTCAAAGGTAAAATGAATCATGATACTTAAGTTGGCCAATTTCGCTACTAGAGCAAAGAAAACTGTAAGCGAAGTTTCATGGAATGTCAGAGGTTACAAACATTTTCTTTTCGACTGTCTGAATGTTGCTTGCCACAAATGTTTAATTGTGATGTTCTGTTCATTCAAGGGCCAAATATAAATTGTTTGGTAACCGGGATTATAAAGCCGCGCAGAACACAAGGCGGGTGTTACTCTTACTGCTTATAGTTAGCACACTGTCAATATATTCTCCAAAATTTATCACCAAACACATAATTTGGAAGTACTGGTATTAATAAAAATTAATGGAATATCGTTAGAACATAGTCACACGTAGTGACGTTGTTAGGGCTTCACCTGGAGAAAAGATGCATATTTAATTGGTTTTGAGCATTTTTAGTAAGTTTGAAGATATGTTACGGTGGATGAAGCATAGTGAGAGGACGCTAAGATGGAGGCAAGAATGACGCGCTTAAAATTTGCCTCATGTGGCGCAATCTGAACGCAGCTACAACTAATAGGACAAAAACCAAGATGGGGGGGGGGGCTTTTCTCATTTTGCACTTAAATAGTGTTCATCGCTCAATAAATTTTACAATAGGAAACTGTGTGCGCGGTTATATGCTGAATTTGGATGAAGTACGTTGAGAAATATATGGGGAGTAAGTACTGGGAATCTGCTATTTTGTAAAGGAGGAGAAGCAAAAAGTTGTTCCATAGTAACCTCGTTTACTCGAAGGCAGGTGAGAGACTTCGAGGAATGTTATTTCAGGAAAAGAGGACTTGCAAGAAATCGTTTCTTTGTAAGTTTGTTTCGTCGGAGACAACGTGTAAAACTTTACCGGTGTGAAAGTAAGAAGATCCAAAAAGGTCATAAGTTAGTTAGGTATACAACCTGCGTAATAAATTAGATTCAGTGAAATCTTGAATTTTGCGCAAGTACATTGCTGTATCAAGAATCATTCTTCAATCTGCTGAATTCATACAGCATTAAATACTACACGGTGTTTTTACAGGAGAATTTTGTTTATTACAGATAAGTGTTAATCATCAAACTCTGCAACAATAGTAAGAGAAGAGTATTCAAGAACCTCAAACTGTTTAAAGAATTGATTTAGATTTTTTTGTTTTTGGTTATGGCTACTCGTCGAGGTCAATAGAGACGATAAAAGGCTGGAGGAAAGAACTGGAAGGAATTCGCCCATGTTCGTTTAAAGGAAGCATCCCGGCATTCGCCTGGAGTGATTTGGAGAAACCATGGAAAACCCAAATCTGGATGCCCGGACCGGGATTCGAACTCCAGGTGAAAGCCGGGATGCTCCTTTAAAAAACCATGGCCGAATTCCTTCCAGAGCCTTGCCCCAGCACTTTCACGCTTCTAATTACCTCAACGCCGACGAGGTTTAAAGCCATAAGCAAAAAAATCTAAGTGAATAACAGTTTGAGATGCTTCGAGACTCTGTTGAGTCAGCCTGAAACGAAGTTGATGAAAGCAGTTCTTACTTTATGGACATACAGATCGCAGTAGAAGCAGATACCTGCTTTCATCACATACAGACACCTGCTTCTTTCTTTGTCGTATTTTCAATTTTGGAAGCTAGATCAGCTTTGGTATTGTTTTCCGTTACATGTTGACATAATCTAATTCTAATTTGTCGATTTAGGAGTGATCTTTTACTTAATTTTTCTTGGGGTACAAGTCCATATATTCTATTTCGTCCTTATTAATTTCAAGTCTGTTTTCATTTCAGTTGATTCTTCCTGTGTCTCAGGCAATAGTACTATTTTGTCAGTATATCAATGTATTTGATGTTTCCTTCCGCTATAAGGAAAAATTTGGGTTTTTTATATACTATTTCTTTTCTTATACCACGTAGGTCTTCTCAAGAGGTTAGGTGAAATAAAGTTGATGATAAATTCATGCCAGTGCAAGAGACAAGTTTCTATTTTGATCTCTTTTTTTACCTCATTTCGAATATTGACATTGGCTGTAGTACCATTTCTCCTAACACTGTTATAACGCAGGAAGGTATTGTCCTAAGATATTTCCCCTCTCATGTAATGTCATTTAGATAGGCTTTAATCAAGATTAACTAGTTTTTGGTAAAAATATATTCTTCCATATATCTGAACACATTTGCCCTATGGGCGCAGCATTAGAGTTTTGAATCACTAAGGTTTTCCTTACTAGGATTTAACGTAAGAACCGGATTATGTGTTCTAAAATGATGTTGTATAATGCTCTGCTCATACAGACCAGTAATAGCTGTTGACATTAAGTAATAATAAAGATACATAGATCATCGTATCGTCTCCTTGAAAGTTATGTCAAATGATAACTTGTGTTTCCTTCAAGAAAATGCACAATAATAATACTTTTTTTTTTAATTGCTTTACGTCTCTACAGCGAGGTCTTTAGAGACGGGAAAGGATGGGGGCAAGGAATGGGAAGGAATTCGGCCATTGCCTGTATAAGGAAGCATTCCGGCATTTGCCTGGAGTGATTTGGGAAACCATGGTAAACCCAAATCTGGATTGCCCGGACGGGGATTCGAACCGCCATCCTCCCGAATGCGAGGCCAGAACGCTATCCGTTACACCACCACTCTC
>JARYHS010006464.1:0-20391 GCA_031002005.1 Vandiemenella viatica
ATAGACGGGCTTTAGAGAGCGGTCTAGCATTACCATAGATTATTATGGAAAATCGTTACATGACGAGCAAGAAAAGCGTATATGTAAATGAATATTCATCACCACGAGCGGTTACGCTCGGGCCTGCCATTGCGGAGGAAGCGAGTTAAAATCTTCGTACATCCTGATTGTCATTTTCGATGGTTACGGAAACCACTTCATGCAAACGCTGGAATGTTTCCTTCAAAAGATGACGTCTGAATTACTTCCCGATCTTTGTCCCCATTCTTCTCGGGGACTTTAAAAACCTCGACGACGATGAACCTTAAGGCCAGAGGAAAAAGAAAAAAGTATGTTAAGTTCAAGGTTTGAATCTTTGTACCTTTCCGTGCGTAGTATCATAGTGTTTTAACGCACTGGGAACAACTGGCTGATCCCGTATGATTATAATGAGGACTGCCGTTGGAAAGGTTTCCATATTTACTTTAAGACTTTGAAGCTGTCACATGGGTGCCGGGTGGGGGTGCACTTGCACCCTCGTACTATGAAACAAAATATACAGAAAAAGAATAAGGAAAAAAATTGTTAAATTAACTTTTTGAATAATAACTTAAGGCGTTTAGTTTGTTGTCAAAATTTCTTCAATGCCTTGTCAATAAATTCTGTTTCCTTAATTAGTAAGTAATGTGTTATATATATATATATATATAAAAAGATACAGATGCACCTCCCTTTAAGTAATCCTGCCGGCGCCTATGAGCTGTCATAAAGTAATATTAATTCATAAATTATCAGTCTCTCCAAGACATTTCCTTCACTCTGAATTTTGGAGTGAGGGTGGTGAAGTTGGGAAGAACTAGGTTATTTATTTTTTGGCAGCATGAAATCTGTGGCAATATTTATTTTAAGTTACAGTTACAAATTTAAATCTAATGTCTAAATATGAATCTAAAAATGATCTTTACATTCTTTTTCCAAGTTGGTACATTATTCTAAGATAGTGTAATGTGGAATAAATTTACAGAATATTGTAAAAGAATGATAATCATCAAATTTTCGTAGTTTGTTGATGCCATTGACATCTGTGATCTAGATCGAGAACTAGACCGCTAAGGTAGATACTGAAGTTGTTGAGTTCTCACACATCGATAAGTGCGGGATGAATTTGTTTAAAAACTGCAGAAGAGCGTATTATGCCATTGACCAGAATTAATTCCCGTTCAAAAAACAGTTCACTGCAGAAAGGTCTCTGCCTTCAGCAGAATAAAAAGGAATTGTACCATATGTATTGTAGTCAACTAGTAACACTCCCAATACACAACGATGTAACGAAAAATGCTTCAAAAAAATCCGAGAAAACAATTTAGATAGAGTCAAACGAATGCAGAAACAAAAGGTCGTAAAAGACAGTGAAGTAGCATTCTGAAGGTACTCATGTTATGTGAATATCCAAACTGAATTTCCCAGCTGTCACAGTAGACTACTACTTAATACTGAGAATCAAACCTTAACTTGTATTTCGAAGATCTAATGAGCAAGAGAGCTGTCAACTCAATAATACTCTCTCTGTAGTTTAATGTTATTAAGTTTATTTTGTCTAGGAAAACAGTTCTGTTAAATGGAAATAATGCCTTAGTTGGAGAGACGTAAAAATTGTCGTTACTAATTTTAACAGAAAGAAGTTTTTATTGGTAATAGCGACTAATGCGTGACGTTTATTACAACTAATAAATGGCCTGCAATAATCAAATACTAATAAATATGATGGAGATTTTGTGTTTTGCCTTATCCGTAACTAGACAAGAAAGGCTTAACTGCGGGTAAATGTAATAAAAGTATTATACTGCCTAGGACTCGTAAAGAAATCGATGTACACACCTATCGTGATATTAGGAAGCATTCAAATACAGTAGGAAGCCTAGGTTCGGGTAAAAAGCTGGCAGCCAACCAAAGAAGACCTTCCCAAAATACCGCATTATTCGATCTATTAATCAAATTTATCGTACACTGTTCACAATACACCTGGAAAAGATGAATTAAATAACTAAGACCAAAAGACAGAATATTCTAATTTTCAATGACGCAGTAGATACTCGAAAAAATAAATCAAATATATAGTTATATTAATTTTAATAATGAAACGTTATATTTCGTACAGACACTTTGTAGAAATGCTTAATAAACCATTCCTGCCCCCTTTGTGTCATTAAGTTTCACTGTAAATATGTCATGAAGATGCAGCCCTTAATGTATTGTGTTACGCATGAATGACACAAGTTGTTTAGTCAAAAGTGTTTGACGGTGACATTCGACTGCCGGCATTGCGTCAGTCGCATTTTGCCCACCTGTTCACGGCACATCTAACAAGAAGTGAGAGAGGTCACCACGTGACCGACGTTTCGCAATCGCAGGACAGTCAGAACAGGACAAAAACACGACGTATTTAACTCAAACAGTCAGAGCAGCTGTCAGAAACAGAGATTTTTCAAGAAATTAAAGTTGTTTTTATTCTTCTTAACTTAAGTATGGCATGATATTTTCCGATTAAATGACGAGAAACAAATGATCTGACAATCGTCATCGAAAGAAATTAATAAAAGTTGTATTTGTACGAAAGGATAGGTTAGAAATGAAGAATAAAGTGGGATCTAAAGGGTAATAAGTGCATGACAAGGGTGGTGGTAAACTTTGTTAGATTACTCACCCCAATGACAGTTGAGGCACACGTCCGTAGAGAAGAGGCTGAGTTGTTAAGTCATCGGTAATGATTCCGTTGCCGGCAGAATCTGTCTTCCATGCTGTAAGATGGCGCCGGGGTGTTCCAATGAGTGAATGGCGCAATCGATGCGCACATGTTTACCACGCAGAGCCGTCGGACACGCATGCGCTCTTGTATCGACCGCACAGGTGCATGAACAATGGAAATGAGGGAGGGGAATAATAAAGTAACACCTCGCCGCTAGAGTGACCGAGGGGCAGGCGGCCCACTTGGCTGTCATGTCCCTAGAGGGGGAAGGGGGAGGTGCAGGAAAGGGGTGCGTCACACCAGCGGCTATACCGATTGCGTCAACTGTAACCTGTCTAGACGGAGCACATTATAATTTTTTAGGCTTAAGAGTGCATTACATTGAGATAATTAGCACCCTCACATCCTGTAGTAACTGCTTTTGATTTAATCTATTCTAGATGTACTCAATATCCAACTATATTTTCAATGTTCTCAATAACTTTATTTTGTGTTCCTTTAACAATGCGTGACAATAACAAAGCCTGACAGAGGACTTAACATCATACACGAATACTTCACTAAATGACGCCTCAAACCAAATCTTACGAAAACAGATGCGTCTCCTTGCTTCGGTACTGGTACGGTTACTTACAACGTCAAACCTAAATACCTTGACGTAACAATTGATAGGTCATTCACGTTCCGCTAGCATCTGGCTAATATTGCTTGTGAGGCTGGCACCTTCTGATGACCGCAAACAGAAGAATTCAGGGCAGCGACCGTTGACCCTATTTATTCTGCTGCTGCATATTGCGCCTCAGTATGGCTGTGCAGTGCACATACTGATAAGGTGGGACATTCGTCTAAACGCTGCTATGAGGATTGTGGGAGGTGTACTGCGATCCACCCCTCTGCCTTGGCTTCCAGTCGTTTCCAACATCTATCCCCCAAATATCAGACGCCAAGAAGCTCTAGTGCGTCAGTGGCAGAAGGTAAAGAATCTGCCAGAGATCCCTTTAGCGGCTGACCTGTAGAACTTTCCCCTAGCACGCCTCAAATCGAGAAAACCGTCTCCTGTTCTGGCCACCCAGCTGGGCCCTCACTTTAAAGGCGGCTACACACGAGGCAATTTCGGTCCCAATCGACAGGGACAATCCGGCAGAGGCCCTGCAGATTGCCGCGGGAGTAGGCTAATTGGGCATGTTGCTCCCGATATCGGGTGACTGGCAGAGCCCGACCAAACAATTTACGGATTGTCCCTGCAGACAGGGAACAAATTGAGACGTGCGTAGCGCGATTGAGACAATTTCGGCTCAGTCGGCTCGGCTTTCAGCAGCGAACGAGTGCGTTTCGTGCCATTGGTTGTGTATAGCGTCAGAAATGTCTAAAGAGAAAGAGGTGTGGTCTAATATTTTTGAAGTTTATAAAGATATGCCCCAGTAATGGGAGAAATTCAACAAAAATTACATGAACCACAACATGCGGGAAGAAGGATTTAGAGTTTGCTAGAAATTTACAAAGAATTGGACTAGGAACCAACAGTTGCAGTTCTGAAAAAGAAAATATGCGAACAACTTACTCGCGTGAGTTAAAATAGGTAAGTAAAGGCTCAAATACCTAAATAATTATTGTTTTATGAAATGTAAATACATCATTATATTTATAGCAGATAATAATTCTTTGAGGAACATAAGGGTAATAGATAAACAGAAATAAATAACTTTTACTATAAATGTATTTATTGAATATTGTTCAATTTAAATTATTTTAAAGGAAAAGTAACAGATTGATTTTTACAAATTGATTTCATAGTTAATTTTATTTATAGAACAAAGTTTCCAAAACAGATTGTATAGAACTAAATTCTGCCTTAACTGAAATCTGAATAAAAAAATATAATTTCATTAATAATGTGCTTTGTATTTACAGATGAAATCTTGTATGCAAACGGGAAGTGGCACAGAAGACATGTATGTACCGTCCCTTTGGTAAGCACTTGAAAATCAAAAAGAAGCAGCTCAAGCACAAGAAAGAATTCCATTTAAAAAGAAGAAACCAAGAATAAATATTGCCATGAAACAAGAAGAGCTCAGAGATTCTGCCCAATGACTATTAAATTCAAAGGAAGATGAATGGGAGATCGTGGGAAAATCAGTCGGCATTAAATTAAAAGACCTAAATAAGGACCAGATAGCAATTGCCAATAAACGTATATCAGATGCTATTTTTTATGCTAAAGCTGGAAGATTAACTATGGAATCTTGTATCTATTTAGAACTACTGAGCGATTTCGGTATCCTCCTGAATTATCTCCACATTCATCATCTGATTCGCCGCCCTTGCAATACTCAGTTCAAAACTATCATCCAATATCACTACTACGTGTGTCACAAAAGCCACCCTCCCAATTCTCTTCCCAGTCTTCATTTCCAGTTGAAAGCTATGATCTATCCTCATTAAGTTCTGGTGATATTAATAATGAAACACCTGTTATTGCACAAGGCAATAGTTTCCAGATGAAAGATTTTTTTAATCATCAGACATATAAAATAAATATTAACTTCGGAAATTTCACTACTATATAATTTTGAATTTGTTGTACTACCAAGATTAGATTCCTACTTTTTTGTTTTAATTAATAATACTAGTTTCTGTATTAAATCTCAGTGTAAATAGTAATTGTTATATAAAGGTTTTGCTTATATATACTACTACTTTTCTTCTTATCTTAATGTAGTGTTTCAGACATTTGTAGATACGCCATCATATTTCGGGAATAATGTCCGAAAGCATTTGTGGTGAAGTCAGCGAACTAAAGTTCAAATCCTTCACTTATTTTCCACTTACTAAAAACACAGAGTAACGTTTAATCGTCCTCTGGCACTTATTCTTTCACGCATTAATGTATTTTTCTATTTTATATAAGGGGTCACTAGTCTGAGTATCTCTGCAAAACTTTCAGAATTCACTCCCAGAAAATTCGTAAAATCTTCCGGTTCTGGACTCCTCAAAATGTTCATGTGGGATAGATTTTTCCTTAATAAAAGCCACCTTTTCACCCAATATCTTCTTTTTCATTTTGTACAAACTGTAGGAGGTACAGGCTATTGTTAATACCATGCCAATAAAATGAGCCGTTGTTAAGCGCTTACGTCTTGCAACCACACGATCCCAATGTAAACTGGAATCGGGAGCGAAATTGTTACGTGAGGAGGAAAGCCTCGTATGATTGCCCGACGGATTTCCCCTGTAGATTGGGACCCAAATCGGGTCGTCTGTAGGCACCTTAACCCTACTATGGAATGGAGACGACAGTGGCAACAAAACATGCCACAGAACGGACGCCTGGTAACTGATTCTGCTCAGAAGTTACCGGGTGTTGACCTGCCGAGTAGAGGTGGGCAAAAGAATCGTGAATCGATTCAAAGAGTCGACTCGTCTAAAAGAATCGTTTGCGGAATCGACTCACTTGGAAGAGTCACGGTTCACTCAAGAGTTGTTAAGAGGAGCTCCGGAGCGGAGCCGTTGTTGCGCAATCGCTCACCGACTCGTCCAGGTTCTGAGTCGACTCCGAGTCGTTAACTCGACAATGTTTACGACTCTCGGCTCACTCGCTCTCGGCTCACTTCTGTCTTAATGACTCTTCCATGGATTCGGCTCTTTTTAACTCTTGATATCTGCGTAACTCGTGATTCCTTTCGATTCACAATCTTAGTTCCCACGGCGTGTTCTTGGTTTGGCAACTTATTTGTAAGGAAATAAAGAATATTTATCTTTGGAACAGGAAAATTAAAAATATATTACAGAAATAAAAAGTTTTTTTTTAAATTTAGGAATTTATTTCCTTAAATACACATTTTTCTAGTGTTTTTGGAACTAGTTATAAGTTTTTGGTTTCCTTCCAGACTGTTATAGATGCTACCACAACACAGATTTAGATTTACAAATAAATTATCAATGAATTATAAGTCCTATAACTTTTATATTTTACCACAAATAAAGTATTTCCCGATTATTTGAGGACAGGGAAAAGTATACCGATTTCAGAGCCATCTGCTATTAGTAGTATGTATATGTCTGTTTGGCTTTAAATAGGTCACGCGCCCCGCCCCCCCTGCGGCCGCTTCCCCTATAATTAGGCGCCACCGCCCTGTAATTATCTACCTGGCTGCCCCACCCCCTCCCCTCCCCTCCCCTCTTTGTAACCTGACACCATCCCGCTGACCTTGAAACCTGCAGGTGTTCCTTCCGTGTAACCTGATACGCTACCGCCGACCTTGAATTCGAAACCCCTCGCGGCCGCTTCCCCTATAATTAGGCACCCGGCCGACTGTGCGGCCTATAATTATCTACCTGGCTGCCGGCGCCGCTTACCGTCATTATCTTTTGTAGGTCACGCACCACGCCCCCCTGCAGACACGACGGCGCCGAGGCAGGACACGCGTACGCACACGCGTCGTACCCTCCAAGTCGAAAATGGAGTTACGTGGTTTATGGACGCACCCTTAGCATAACAAATTTTCAGCTCCCCCTCTACTTGCCACGCATTCGGGAGGACGTGAGTTCGTATTCCCCGTCCTACCATCGAATTATTATTATTATTATTATTATTATTAAATACAATGAGAGACGAAGAAGGGGGAGAGAGAAACTTGGTGCTGGCCCATTCAGTCTTACTCTTCCGAACATGCGATCTTAAAATACTAATTATTCGCTAATTCATCGTAACTACTGAGATAATTAGCATTTTTTCGTAAAGTGCGGTCAACGGTACAAAACCCCCGTCGGTTTAATAAAGCGGGAAGGAATTCTGCATGTTGAAGAAGGGAAATGGCGAAACCTGGTGTCGGCCCATTCAGGCCTAATCTTCCGAAAGATACCAAAAGGTTTAACGTCCCCCTTCAAAGGTAGTTTACTAGAATTCGGTGAGTTTAGTTTTGCGCGAGAAGGAATTCGGCCATAGCCTTTTGAAGGAAGCATCATGGCATTCACCTGGAGTGATTTCAGGAAACCATGGAAAACCCAAATCTGGATGCACGGACGGGGATTCGAACCCGCGTCCCCCGAATGCGCGGCCAGAACGTTAACCGTTCACCTACATTATGGGCGGTTGTCTCGCCATAGACATTAGCTAAATGTTCAGCTGACTAAATTTGCATTTTCTCTTCTGAAGAGCTGGACTTAATAAATTTTATATTTGGAAAACTAAATTTTCCGTTCGTCGGAGTGTCAAGAATGTTTGCACTTGGCTTTTATAATGCCACGTTTAGTTGTTGTCGTATCCATGTTTATACACAGAATCTTTGACATTTTTATTTCCTTGGTCAGTTGTTGAAGGGACTAATAAAATTCGCAGATTTTTACTATTTACATAATATTTAAGCAAAAGAGAGTTAATTCGCTATATACCTGAATTATTTTTACATTAAACTGAAGCTACATCAACTAGAAGAATGCAATATGGAGCAAATTTACAGCAGCATCCTTCAGAATTCAGGGCCCCGAACTTCATCATCGTCCAGTAGCGTTGCAATATCGGGAGAAACATGAGGCTTAAGGTTGCAAGCGCACAGATGATTAAAACTAACTTCTAGAAAGCTAATGGAGTGACATTTCTTGAATTCACGCAGCACTAGACTTCTGGGATTTGAAATGTGGTGCTACAGAAGAATGCTGAAAATTAAGTGGACAGACAAAGTAAGAAATGAATTAGCTTTGGAAATGATGGGTGAGGAAAGAAGTTTGTGGAAGAAGCTTACAGAAGGAAGAGACAGGCTTGTAGGTCATATTTTGAGACATGCTGGAATAGTTAATTTGCTGGTGGAGGGAACAGTCGAAGGTAAGAACTGTAGAGGAAGAAAGGGATTAGAATATATGAAGCAGATAATTGAGGACGTGGGTTGTAGGGGATATGTAGAGATGAAGAGGTTAACACTAGATAGGAAGGGATGGAGGATTACATCAAACCAGTCGAAAGACTAATAACAGCAGAAAAAAAAAATTATTCTGATCATTAACTGAAGCTGGTTATCGCTTTCTCAAAATGATTGATCTTAATATTTCGTTGAACGCGATACGTGGAGAAACTTTAGCTATATGAATTGTTTCCGAATTTACATCGTGAGACAACAGAATACACATATCACAGTGTTTTATATGCTTCTAGTAGAACAATGTTATCTAGTAAAAGAAACAATAAGCCTCAAAAAAAAAGAAGGAAAAACCACTAAAATAGATCTTGTTTGAAGTATAAACAAACCTGGTTTTGAGTTTAGACCAATCAGCTCTCTTTCGATGATAAACGGTTTCAACAAGTCCAAGTCAGTTTGTTGGAAACAAAACCTTAAAATTCTACTTCGGTTATGATCGTTCGACAATTTAATAGTTTTACTTGAAATTTATACCAAGCGTCTTGCATTTATACGCCTTCAAATTCTACATTATCACTGAAATTTCATTTACTGGCTATTAAGAAGGCATCTGCATTGATAGAGGAAGGTTATAATGACACAGTTTTGCAGTTATAACCGGTAGGGTTAGAAGATATTAGAGTATAAACCGATTAATGGTATGTTTTCGAAGAACAAAGCTGAAGTATAGTTTCAGAGCAAATAAAATCTCATTGCCGTGATGTGATTCAAAGCGAAAACATTACTATTCCATCTTATTCTTCCAACTACCATTCAGTGTGTTAAAAAATGCTGTCTTGCCAATATAGTTACTAAGGTTGATTCTTTCTTACAAACTACAAAAGACGCAAATACGTACTACACACCAGTGGATAGAGGAAGGTTTAAAGTTTGTAATTCCTACCTGTTAGTTCCATCGGCTACCGCTAACAGCGCTGCTGTCTGTTACGTGGATATGGCCACGGTAGAAGTCGTTTTGTGCGCTACGTTATGCAAAAAGTAAATCCATTATTGATGTGTAGCGTGCATTCCGTCGTAAGTTCAATGAAGTGTCTCATCGTCATAAACAGATTTACGATTGGAATAACGAATTCGTAGAAGATCGGTGCGTCGTCCTCGAATGTCAAATGAAAATGTTTAGCTTATCCAAAGTGCTTTCGAAGAGATTTCTCAGAAACCCAACAAATGCTGAATGTTTAAAGTAAAACGTTGAAACTTCCTCTTTCCAGTAATGTGTGACATGTATTTGTATATTTCATAGTTTGCAAGAAATAAACATTCAAAATCTGCTCCTGTCTAGAACTTTATTGGGACTGAACTATAGTATCGGCGGTGGAAGCGGCAACGGGGAACTACATTGGGAGCCATGGAGCGGAGTTCGCCGCCCAATAGGAAATTGGTGTACGAAATGACGACTTGCAGACTTACAATATAAAAAAATTCAGGTGACCGGAAGGTTTCGGCTTCCATAAATATTAAAAACCCCGACTGTGCAAGGGTAGCGCACATGCTTTGCGTTGCAAGGGTCACCGGTTTGAGACTAGCCTGGGGCCTGAATGGTTTGATCAATTGTTTGACAGCGAAAAGTGTCGGACGACACATAGTTTTCTTTTTAATATTACATCAACAGTCTCGAATTTAAGAAAATTGTCGAAATCATGTGGATCTGAAACAAGCATAGAGGTTGGCGGTCCACATAGCTAACTCTGGGTGTGACAATGCAGCATGGAGTAAACTGGTGGCAAAAAAATATTCTTGGCTTAAGAAGGTTTTAAAATAGACTACAAGCCACATTTTAAAAGGAATATTGCAACTGTAAGTAGGAATGTAAACCGTTTTACTGCGTAAATCTCGGAGTCTAACCGTCATGCCTGCAAAACTTTTCTGACTTGGAGCTTAATCTTTTTTCATGAAACTCTAAATTTTATGAAACAGGCGATATGCCTCAGTACTTAGGTTCTTGATTTCTAGCGCTGAGATACCAGCACTAAACACTGGCGGCAGATAATGGAGTTACCGAAGTTCTAATAACTGATCTTCAAATCCTTAGCCAGGAGCGTAGCAAGTTTAAGGTCCCATATCTGATCTTCACTCTTTAAGTAGCTGGCAGTCAAACGCGTGAAAAATTACATCACCTTACACTGATTTCAAAATGCCTACAGTCGCAATACAGAAATTCACCGAAGATAGCATCCACTAAGTTCTAGATCATGTTAGATCATTCATGAAATTTTTCGTCAGTGCCAGTATACGAGTCTGTTTCGTAGACTAAATGGATCTCGTGTACAACCTCCAAAGGGCACATGTGAATAGTTCTTATCCCGACACATGCGAAAAATGCGGTACAGACCAAAGTTAGTTGGAAAAATGGAAGAATGCATACTTTCTGCAGAAACAGCGGTAACAGATGCATAGCATATTGTCGTATCTAAAAGTTGTCACGAACTGCACCACTCAAGAACAAGCTAGGAAAGGTGCCAAGCACAAACTTCGAAAGTATATACCTTTTAGGACTTACAGAATATTGACAACTTATACATGCACACACCAGTGTCAAGGATCATGAAAATATGCTCGGCCTCACAAATATTGACAGATGTTTCGGAATTTCTTGAGTTAACAGTCTGATCCTCATTCTGTTTCTATTTACCGCATACTTTGACAAGGCGTGTTGTGGGCATTCGCCTGGAGTGATTTCAGGAAACTATGGAAAAAATAACTTAAATCTGGATGGTCGCTTCCCGAATGCGATGCCAGAGTGCTATCGCTCGCCCAACAGTCATCGTCAATCCTCTTATGCACCCCACCTCATAAAATCCCGAAATGTTATGAAAACCGCAAAACATAGTGAATACAGGTAAAAATCGCCAAAATTATGTAATATTCGCTCTACGAAAGAAGTTATAGATTGATATGGTTAGAAGATGACTGAGGATGTATCAGTTTCATTAAGAATTCACCATTCCTCAGTTTAGATGTCCTAAATTACTTTATATGGACACAGTTAGCTTGGCAGGTAGAGTTCCATAGTGAAAAGGTTGTCGGTGTTATGAAGGACGATGCGAATTGCACCCTGATTGTGGAGTTTGCTGGGTTACGGGGCAAAAAGTGTGCATTCTGGCTCGAGACCGACCGAACCTGTAACATTTTATTTTTTTTTATTTTTGCTGGATACCAGTTAACCAGTGGAGATGCTACATTTTGTGCTTAGGTACATCTCTTGTGGTATAAACTCGTAACCTTTCTCCGGAGCAGAGCCTTCGTGGGTGAATCCTCAAAAATTAGACCATACTTTAGGTATGTTTTCAACCAGAGTGAGAAACATCCACTTCATTCATAAATGGTTACAACAGCTATCCATTCACCCACATGCATAGAAAACCCTAATCCATATGCCTAGATCAGGATTCAAACCGGTATCCTCCTGAATGAGAGGCCAACACTCTCGGTGAAATTATAGGTGACAAAATTATAAGTGTTTGATTTAAAAGTGACATGTTTACAGCGTCAGCTAATCGTCTCCACAATTTGAGTAGCTGTATGGTGCAAATTGAAATCGACGTTTCACGAAATACGTCTTATACCCGTTGCGTTTTACAAAATAGTCTTCATTCATAATGACAGCCTATATACCTCGTGTTGCTAAGTTTCGCTTCACGCACGTTTAAACTAGCATTAGAGGCCATATTGGTGAACTATGGGACAAGCGGTCTTCCACAAACAAGATTTCACAGGATTACACCCACCACCACTCGCCCCGAAAAAGTCCTTTATCAAGTTATTTTTCATGAGTCCTTCATCACTTACTAGTCTTAAGACCCAATCGTAATAGACACCAACACTCGATAAGACATAAATTTTTTCCGGATATAAGTACTAAGTATGTGCCACTCTCCATGAATATTATTAAAAGTGTGAAAATGTGCAAAATAGATAAAAAAAATAATCAAAACTGACCAGTCAGAGAAATAGAACAAAGTATCGAGCATTACAGGGAGCAAGAGAGAAGCATAATTTCGTGAAAAATATACAGTTTCAGTAAGAAGAATGAAAATCCTATAACTTACCTTAAATTTCATAAAAATCGGTAAAAATGATTAAAATACATAAAATATTGCCAAAATTACATAATTTCCTTCCAAAACAAGATGTCGTTGGTTGACATGACAATTACACCTGCGTGCACCACAGAGTGCAGTGCACAACTATATGATGTGTTTTTCATTACTACAACTGGCTACAGAAAAGTGTCATATATGTACAAAAAATGTATGTTTCGGCTGTAGCAACAGTTCTCAGAGAAACCTGCACGGCCACCTCCACCACACACATCACATTACCGTCAGGGGAGTGCAAACGATGAAAACTACAGATGTTATCGATCAAAGGGCCAAAGGTTAGGAAAACTATGTGATGAGTATTCACAACGCATACAATCTTCCAATCATGATAGGGTGAGCAAAGGATGAAAGCAAAATATGTGTGCATCACAGAACTCAATGAATTCGATCAAAGGTGCTGACATAACGTATCAGCCACACAAGTCATTACAAAAACCACTATCATGAAGGTGGGATAAGTTAGCGTAAGTTCAGGTTAATTCCTATTTTTCATAAATTGGGAGTGCATGTGACGCGATAACTTTATATAATGAGGGTGGGATGCACTAGAAGTTAACACGTAAGCTAAGACATAACATCCTGGGCCTGCCTTACGAAGGAATGACGTGCGATAAGTTAGTGCAAGCTCAGGTTAACCCTTATTTTTTCATAAATTCAGAGCGCGTGTGATAGGAAATAACGGTAAGGAGGGTGCGATGAACTAGAGGTTAACCCCAGTTTTTGGGTTATGAAACCATGACACCCTTGCACTAATTGAGGTTAACCCCAGTTTTGGGCTAAGAACCAAGAAACCCATACAGTAATTGAGGTTATTGTAGATAATTTAGGTTAGGCAGGCTCAGCATGTTACATTGTGTTAGCTTAGGTTAACGCGCGAGCGCGTTAACCTAAGCTAACACGTAACATGCTGGCCCGCCTAACCTAAATTATCTACAATAACCTCAATTACTGTATGGGTTTCATGGTTCTTAGCCCAAAACTGGGGTTAACCTCAATTAGTGCAAGGGTGTCATGGTTTCATAACCCAAAAACTGGGGTTAACCTCTAGTTCATCGCACCCTCCTTACCGTTATTTCCTATCACACGCGCTCTGAATTTATGAAAAAATAAGGGTTAACCTGAGCTTGCACTAACTTATCGCACGTCATTCCTTCGTAAGGCAGGCCCAGGATGTTATGTCTTAGCTTACGTGTTAACTTCTAGTGCATCCCACCCTCATTATATAAAGTTATCGCGTCACATGCACTCCCAATTTATGAAAAATAGGAATTAACCTGAACTTACGCTAACTTATCCCACCTTCATGATAGTGGTTTTTGTAATGACTTGTGTGGCTGATACGTTATGTCAGCACCTTTGATCGAATTCATTGAGTTCTGTGATGCACACATATTTTGCTTTCAGCCTTTGCTCACCCTATCATGATTGGAAGATTGTATGCGTTGTGAATACTCATCACATAGTTTTCCTAACCTTTGGCCCTTTGATCGATAACATCTGTAGTTTTCATCGTTTGCACTCCCCTGACGGTAATGTGATGTGTGTGGTGGAGGTGGCCTGCAGGTTTCTCTGAGAACTGTTGCTACAGCCGAAACATACATTTTTTGTACATATATGACACTTTTTAGCAGTGTAGTAATGAAAAACACATCATATAGTTGTGCACTGCACTCTGTGGTGCACGCAGGTGTAATTGTCATGTCAACCAACGACATCTTGTTTTGGAAGGAAATTATGTAATTTTGGCAATATTTTATGTATTTTAATCATTTTTACCGATTTTTATGAAATTTAAGGTAAGTTATAGGATTTTCATTCTTCTTACTGAAACTGTATATTTTTCACGAAATTATGCTTCTCTCTTGCTCCCTGTAATGCTCGATACTTTGTTCTATTTCTCTGACTGGTCAGTTTTGATTATTTTTTTTATCTATTTTGCACATTTTCACACTTTTAATAATATTCATGGAGAGTGGCACATACTTAGTACTTATATCCGGAAAAAATTTATGTCTTATCGAGTGTTGGTGTCTATTACGATTGGGTCTTAAGACTAGTAAGTGATGAAGGACTCATGAAAAATAACTTGATAAAGGACTTTTTCGGGGCGAGTGGTGGTGGGTGTAATCCTGTGAAATCTTGTTTGTGGAAGACCGCTTGTCCCATAGTTCACCAATATGGCCTCTAATGCTAGTTTAAACGTGCGTGAAGCGAAACTTAGCAACACGAGGTATATAGGCTGTCATTATGAATGAAGACTATTTTGTAAAACGCAACGGGTATAAGACGTATTTCGTGAAACGTCGATTTCAATTTGCACCATACAGCTACTCAAATTGTGGAGACGATTAGCTGACGCTGTAAACATGTCACTTTTAAATCAAACACTTATAATTTTGTCACCTATAATTTCACCGAGAGTGTTGGCCTCTCATTCAGGAGGATACCGGTTTGAATCCTGATCTAGGCATATGGATTAGGGTTTTCTATGCATGTGGGTGAATGGATAGCTGTTGTAACCATTTATGAATGAAGTGGATGTTTCTCACTCTGGTTGAAAACATACCTAAAGTATGGTCTAATTTTTGAGGATTCACCCACGAAGGCTCTGCTCCGGAGAAAGGTTACGAGTTTATACCACAAGAGATGTACCTAAGCACAAAATGTAGCATCTCCACTGGTTAACTGGTATCCAGCAAAAATAAAAAAATAAAATGTTACAGGTTCGGTCGGTCTCGAGCCAGAATGCACACTTTTTGCCCCGTAACCCAGCAAACTCCACAATCAGGGTGCAATTCGCATCGTCCTTCATAACACCGACAACCTTTTCACTATGGAACTCTACCTGCCAAGCTAACTGTGTCCATATAAAGTAATTTAGGACATCTAAACTGAGGAATGGTGAATTCTTAATGAAACTGATACATCCTCAGTCATCTTCTAACCATATCAATCTATAACTTCTTTCGTAGAGCGAATATTACATAATTTTGGCGATTTTTACCTGTATTCACTATGTTTTGCGGTTTTCATAATATTTCGGGATTTTATGAGGTGGGGTGCATAAGAGGATTGACGATGACTGTTGGGCGAGCGATAGCACTCTGGCATCGCATTCGGGAAGCGACCATCCAGATTTAAGTTATTTTTTCCATAGTTTCCTGAAATCACTCCAGGCGAATGCCCACAACACGCCTTGTCAAAGTATGCGGTAAATAGAAACAGAATGAGGATCAGACTGTTAACTCAAGAAATTCCGAAACATCTGTCAATATTTGTGAGGCCGAGCATATTTTCATGATCCTTGACACTGGTGTGTGCATGTATAAGTTGTCAATATTCTATAAGTCCTAAAAGGTATATACTTTCGAAGTTTGTGCTTGGCACCTTTCCTAGCTTGTTCTTGAGTGGTGCAGTTCGTGACAACTTTTAGATACGACAATATGCTATGCATCTGTTACCGCTGTTTCTGCAGAAAGTATGCATTCTTCCATTTTTCCAACTAACTTTGGTCTGTACCGCATTTTTCGCATGTGTCGGGATAAGAACTATTCACATGTGCCCTTTGGAGGTTGTACACGCGATCCATTTAGTCTACGAAACAGACTCGTATACTGGCACTGACGAAAAATTTCATGAATGATCTAACATGATCTAGAACTTAGTGGATGCTATCTTCGGTGAATTTCTGTATTGCGACTGTAGGCATTTTGAAATCAGTGTAAGGTGATGTAATTTTTCACGCGTTTGACTGCCAGCTACTTAAAGAGTGAAGATCAGATATGGGACCTTAAACTTGCTACGCTCCTGGCTAAGGATTTGAAGATCAGTTATTAGAACTTCGGTAACTCCATTATCTGCCGCCAGTGTTTAGTGCTGGTATCTCAGCGCTAGAAATCAAGAACCTAAGTACTGAGGCATATCGCCTGTTTCATAAAATTTAGAGTTTCATGAAAAAAGATAAGCTCCAAGTCAGAAAAGTTTTGCAGGCATGACGGTTAGACTCCGAGATTTACGCAGTAAAACGGTTTACATTCCTACTTACAGTTGCAATATTCCTTTTAAAATGTGGCTTGTAGTCTATTTTAAAACCTTCTTAAGCCAAGAATATTTTTTTGCCACCAGTTTACTCCATGCTGCATTGTCACACCCAGAGTTAGCTATGTGGACCGCCAACCTCTATGCTTGTTTCAGATCCACATGATTTCGACAATTTTCTTAAATTCGGACTGTTGATGTAATATTAAAAAGAAAACTATGTGTCGTCCGACACTTTTCGCTGTCAAACAATTGATCAAACCATTCAGGCCCCAGGCTAGTCTCAAACCGGTGACCCTTGCAACGCAAAGCATGTGCGCTACCCTTGCACAGTCGGGGTTTTTAATATTTATGGAAGCAGAAACCTTCCGGTCACCTGAATTTTTTTTTATATTGTAAGTCTGCAAGTCGTCATTTCGTACACCAATTTCCTATTGGGCGGCGAACTCCGCTCCATGGCTCCCAATGTAGTTCCCCGTTGCCGCTTCCACCGCCGATACTATAGTTCAGTCCCAATAAAGTTCTAGACAGGAGCAGATTTTGAATGTTTATTTCTTGCAAACTATGAAATATACAAATACATGTCACACATTACTGGAAAGAGGAAGTTTCAACGTTTTACTTTAAACATTCAGCATTTGTTGGGTTTCTGAGAAATCTCTTCGAAAGCACTTTGGATAAGCTAAACATTTTCATTTGACATTCGAGGACGACGCACCGATCTTCTACGAATTCGTTATTCCAATCGTAAATCTGTTTATGACGATGAGACACTTCATTGAACTTACGACGGAATGCACGCTACACATCAATAATGGATTTACTTTTTGCATAACGTAGCGCACAAAACGACTTCTACCGTGGCCATATCCACGTAACAGACAGCAGCGCTGTTAGCGGTAGCCGATGGAACTAACAGGTAGGAATTACAAACTTTAAACCTTCCTCTATCCACTGGTGTGTAGTACGTATTTGCGTCTTTTGTAGTTTGTAAGAAAGAATCAACCTTAGTAACTATATTGGCAAGACAGCATTTTTTAACACACTGAATGGTAGTTGGAAGAATAAGATGGAATAGTAATGTTTTCGCTTTGAATCACATCACGGCATGAGATTTTATTTGCTCTGAAACTATACTTCAGCTTTGTTCTTCGAAAACATACCATTAATCGGTTTATACTCTAATATATTCTAACCCTACCGGTTATAACTGCAAAACTGTGTCATTATAACCTTCCTCTATCAATGCAGATGCCTTCTTAATAGCCAGTAAATGAAATTTCAGTGATAATGTAGAATTTGAAGGCGTATAAATGCAAGACGCTTGGTATAAATTTCAAGTAAAACTATTAAATTGTCGAACGATCATAACCGAAGTAGAATTTTAAGGTTTTGTTTCCAACAAACTGACTTGGACTTGTTGAAACCGTTTATCATCGAAAGAGAGCTGATTGGTCTAAACTCAAAACCAGGTTTGTTTATACTTCAAACAAGATCTATTTTAGTGGTTTTTCCTTCTTTTTTTTTGAGGCTTATTGTTTCTTTTACTAGATAACATTGTTCTACTAGAAGCATAGCTCACTAATAAAACACTGTGATATGTGTATTCTGTTGTCTCACGATGTAAATTCGGAAACAATTCATATAGTTAAAGTTTCTCCACGTATCGCGTTCAACGAAATATTAAGATCAATCATTTTTGAGAAAGCGATAACCAGCTTCAGTTAATGATCAGAATAATTTTTTTTTTCTGCTGTTATTAGTCTTTCGACTGGTTTGATGTAATCCTCCATCCCTTCCTATCTAGTGTTAACCTCTTCATCTCTACATATCCCCTACAACCCACGTCCTCAATTATCTGCTTCATATATTCTAATCCCTTTCTTCCTCTACAGTTCTTACCTTCGACTGTTCCCTCCACCAGCAAATTAACTATTCCAGCATGTCTCAAAATATGACCTACAAGCCTGTCTCTTCCTTCTGTAAGCTTCTTCCACAAACTTCTTTCCTCACCCATCATTTCCAAAGCTAATTCATTTCTTACTTTGTCTGTCCACTTAATTTTCAGCATTCTTCTGTAGCACCACATTTCAAATCCCAGAAGTCTAGTGCTGCGTGAATTCAAGAAATGTCACTCCATTAGCTTTCTAGAAGTTAGTTTTAATCATCTGTGCGCTTGCAACCTTAAGCCTCATGTTTCTCCCGATATTGCAACGCTACTGGACGATGATGAAGTTCGGGGCCCTGAATTCTGAAGGATGCTGCTGTAAATTTGCTCCATATTGCATTCTTCTAGTTGATGTAGCTTCAGTTTAATGTAAAAATAATTCAGGTATATAGCGAATTAACTCTCTTTTGCTTAAATATTATGTAAATAGTAAAAATCTGCGAATTTTATTAGTCCCTTCAACAACTGACCAAGGAAATAAAAATGTCAAAGATTCTGTGTATAAACATGGATACGACAACAACTAAACGTGGCATTATAAAAGCCAAGTGCAAACATTCTTGACACTCCGACGAACGGAAAATTTAGTTTTCCAAATATAAAATTTATTAAGTCCAGCTCTTCAGAAGAGAAAATGCAAATTTAGTCAGCTGAACATTTAGCTAATGTCTATGGCGAGACAACCGCCCATAATGTAGGTGAACGGTTAACGTTCTGGCCGCGCATTCGGGGGACGCGGGTTCGAATCCCCGTCCGTGCATCCAGATTTGGGTTTTCCATGGTTTCCTGAAATCACTCCAGGTGAATGCCATGATGCTTCCTTCAAAAGGCTATGGCCGAATTCCTTCTCGCGCAAAACTAAACTCACCGAATTCTAGTAAACTACCTTTGAAGGGGGACGTTAAACCTTTTGGTATCTTTCGGAAGATTAGGCCTGAATGGGCCGACACCAGGTTTCGCCATTTCCCTTCTTCAACATGCAGAATTCCTTCCCGCTTTATTAAACCGACGGGGGTTTTGTACCGTTGACCGCACTTTACGAAAAAATGCTAATTATCTCAGTAGTTACGATGAATTAGCGAATAATTAGTATTTTAAGATCGCATGTTCGGAAGAGTAAGACTGAATGGGCCAGCACCAAGTTTCTCTCTCCCCCTTCTTCGTCTCTCATTGTATTTAATAATAATAATAATAATTCGATGGTAGGACGGGGAATACGAACTCACGTCCTCCCGAATGCGTGGCAAGTAGAGGGGGAGCTGAAAATTTGTTATGCTAAGGGTGCGTCCATAAACCACGTAACTCCATTTTGACTTTCGACTTGGAGGGTACGACGCGTGTGCGTACGCGTGTCCTGCCTCGGCGCCGTCGTGTCTGCAGGGGGCGGGGCGCGTGACCTACAAAGATAATGACGGTAAGTGGCGCCGGCAGCCAGGTAGATAATTATAGGCCGCACAGTCGGCCGGGTGCCTAATTATAGGGGAAGCGGCCGCAGGGGTTTCGAATTCAAGGTCGGCGGTAGCGTATCAGGTTACCGGAAGGAACACCTGCAGGTTTCAAGGTCAGCGGGATGGTCAGGTTACAAGGAGGGAGGGAGGGGAGGGGAGGGGTGGGGCAGCCAGGTAGATAATTACAGGGCGGTGGCCTAATTATAGGGGGAGCGGCCGC
>JARYHS010006466.1:0-20362 GCA_031002005.1 Vandiemenella viatica
TGTAGTGTTTTTTAAATCCTCTTTTTAACAATCTTGGCCCCTTTACAGCCATCCAGGGCCGTACGGTTTGAAGTACTGGTGGCTCTTTTAAGCCACGTGTAATTCATGTTTTATTTTATTGCTGTCTGTATGGCCGACCCCTTTACAGTCGACCATGCAGACAGTATTTTAGTACATTTTAAAGCCACAGTAATTGCTGGTTATTGTAAGGGCGCTAATGACCCCGACGTCGACGCGCCCTTAAACACCAATAACAACAACAACAACCTAAATTTCTCAAACAGATCTGCAAGTAGCCGTACATCTGTGCCCATGTACAGACTTGCATATTCTTCTAAATCCTTGATCTGGAACGTCCGCCACACTTGTGTCGCGTGCTCGTAATCTTCATCAGAAATTTCTGACTCCGACAACGAACTATAAAATTTTGACTTTGGAGGAAGCGTGGCCTCGGTGAGCTTGTCCCACGAATCCATGTACTCGTAGGGAAGACACCCTTGCGTTTAACTAATTGGAACTTCTCGGGATCGGTGAAATAAGCACTGGTAATGCTCATGTCACCGTCGTCAAGGGTTCCAACCAGTTTGTCTAATGGGGCCTGCATGAAACGGTACGAGTCCAGAAATCTTAAAGTGATTGAAGTATATGCAACCTTTTTAGAAAAAGAAATATATCGTTCTGTGTTTATGGGAAGCACATCCATCCCATCACCGTCGAGGTCGGATAAAGCCATAACTATAAAGTGAGCGTCATACCCAGAAAGGTTGTGAAAGAAAATGGGTAAGTACGTTGGATTTTTAAACTGCAAATTGCAGTCATTATGTGCAGCCCCCTAAATTTACCTGTGATATGACAATGATAGCGGAACTAGACAGTCCCCGGTTCAATGCCTTTCCCACAGATATGGCACACCGTAGCAGAAACAAACTTTGCTTCTTGCTCATCTGTCATTACAAGAGGAATACACCTCTTATAAATTTTATCGCCTTTCCCGGCAAGCACAACAAGTTGTTCCACAAGCCATTTCTCGGGATTTACGCCCGAGTAGGAGTCGAAATGCTACCGACTAGGCACGTCTGGACAAACGACCTGGTATGCGGCAGCGAAGTGGACATGTTTCTGGACTCTAGTAGAGTGAGAGGCGTTGGGTGGAGGACTGCATGAATCATAAGGCTCTAATAAACTTTCAAAGTCCGCGTAAACGACAACAGGTATACGCTGTTGGTGCACAAAATCCTTAAACTTTAAGGTCTTAATCGTCTTCGCCGGGTAAATCAACTCTTACTGGTTGAACCCTTGAGCAATCGATATCATGGTGATCCAAGACATCTTTGCTACTGAAATGTTGCAGACATCTGTCACAAATAAATAGTGCATGTGCATGCTTGGATAATGAAGAACTAACTAATGCTGACAAGTTGTGAATCCAACAATAATGGAATTTTCCAGTACCGTCAGTAATCATCAACATGTTTATGTGTTTACCGCGTTTGTCTGCAGTGTGATGGAGGGCCCCGAAACTACACGTTTACCATTATCTACATCCAGACCGAAAACATTTACTGAATAGTCTGGATTTTGCCTCTCGAATTTGGAAATGTCTGAGAGTTTTACCGGAAACTCAATACCTGAAAAATAGAAAGTGTGGTTCTCAAAGGCTTGTCTATAATTTTCAACACGGCGAACATTTTTCTTAATCACACCAACATGAGCAGCAAGAAGGGACCATAGAAAGCATAAGTCGTCTGTGTTTTCCACATTGACAACGGCATTCTTTCTACGGATATCAGCTGGCAGAAGCAACATAGGAAGACCCCCGATAAAATGGTTCGAATTTAGAAATGTTGATGTCGAGGGATATGATTCTATCGAGAGTTTTGCCGCTGTCACTTTCGTGAAACTCACACAATTTTACATTGAGTTCCGACTTCACATAGTTTTTATACCATCAGACAGGGATGTGCTGCGCGTGACTTCACGCATTTTAGTAAAAAAAACACATACGGGCGGTTTCGAACGCGGTTTCCTTCTGAATTTTGTATGTTGTAATCAGCCCCACCTGAACTTTTACGGACGGGGAGGACTGACAATCAACAATTTCGCGAAGTTTTTCAGTTCAAAGATCATGGCAAGCATCAATGTATTTAATAGGATCAATATAATTAAATGAATTTAGAATGGTTCCGGAATAAATTCTACATTCAAAAGCACTTTCCCGGTCTTCAAGGATCAAGCGCGCTGCTGGCAACTCACCCCCTATTGCTGCATTGTTGTGGCTGCTAGACGGTAATGAACTAACTCTAAGAGCTGCTGGGTGACTGCTGCTGCTGCTGGATGCCGGCTGCCACGACGACGTGCTAGCTACAGGCTGGCGTGATGCCGGGGTCGGTCGCCATGTCGATGTGCTAGCGACTGGCTGGCGTGATGCCGGAGTTGGACGCCATGATGATGTACTAGCGACTGGCTGGCGTGATGCCAGAGTTGGGCGCCACGATGACGTGCTAGCGACTGGCTGGTGTGATGTCGAAGTGGGGTGCCACGATGATGTGCTGGCGACAGGCTGGCGTGATGCCGGGTTCGGTCGCATGCCAGGACCTGCTGCCGTGGCTGGCGATTCCCAGGATCGCCACAGGGGTGGTGGGACAGGATCATTCATGTTGACGGCGGCAAGC
This sequence comes from Vandiemenella viatica, assembly GCA_031002005.1. Classification (NCBI taxonomy): domain Eukaryota; kingdom Metazoa; phylum Arthropoda; class Insecta; order Orthoptera; family Morabidae; genus Vandiemenella; species Vandiemenella viatica. The sequence goes on from JARYHS010006466.1 coordinate 2,673, forward strand.
ACATTCCTTAATGCGGCCAACCCCTGTATACCGGAACCTGAAACAGAAAAAAAGGAAAAATTTTAGTAACATGGGAAAAAAAAATGGAACAAAAAATAATTTTGTAGATGAAACTCCTGCTGGTATACAGATTGCGCCGGCAATATCCATCCCTGTGATGATGGAGTCGGTGGTATACTGGATGATTGCAAGCTTTGGATTGATGGCACAGTACCATCTAAGCTCCACTGGGATTAATCTGAAACAGAATAAGAAAAAAAATATTTAGTAACATGAATGAAAACAAATTATGTAATATATATATAAATTTGCACTTACCATTAGAAGTTGTTCGTTGTCGTTTGGGGTTAGTCAATATTGGAGTCCCATCTCGTTTATTCAGATTTGAAGCCGCTTCCATCACTGAAATATTAAAACAAATGTATATCAGTAACAAAATAAACATGGAAAAAAACAGATTAATATACAACTTCTATGACTGGCATACCTTCAAAGCTGAACATTTCGAAATCGCCAAATTCTGCAGAAAGAAAATAAAATTAAATAGAAAAAATATAACTTTATAAAAATAAGTGCATGTTAAAAATAAAATGCTCACCACCATTTAATTCATTGGATGAAATATTCTAAAGTTCATCAATTCCTGCAAAAAGAAAATAATCCAATCATATATCGGTAAAACTAGCAACACTTCACTGTATAATGAGCAATCACTAAAAAATTCATATCGGCAAATTCTGCAGACAGAAAAAAGTGAAATGGAAAAAATATAACTTTATAAAAAATCAGCACAAGTTAAAAATAAAATGCTCACCACCAATTAATTCATGGGATGAAATATTCAGAAGTTCATCAATTCCTGCAAAAAGAAAATAATCCAATGATATAGCGGTAAAACTAGCAACACTTCACTGTATAATGAGCAATCACTAAAAAATTCATATCGGCAAATTCTGCAGACAGAAAAAAGTGAAATGGAAAAAATATAACTTTATAAAAAAGCAGCACAAGTTAAAAATAAAATGCTCACCACCAATTAATTCATGGGATGAAATATTCAAAAGTTCAAAAATTCCTGCAAAAAGAAAATAATCCAATGATATAGCGGTAAAACTAGCAACACTTGACTGTATAATGAGCAATCACTAAAAAATTCATATCGGCAAATTCTGCAGACAGAAAAAGTGAAATAGAAAAAATATAACTTTATAAGAAATAAGCACAAGTTAAAAATGAAATGCTCACCACCAATTAATTCATTTGATGAAATATCCTGAAGTTCATCAATTCCTGCAAAAAGAAAATAATCCAATGATATAGCGGCAGAAAGAAAGGAAAAATTTTAGTAACATGGAAAAAAATAAAAATAAATATGTAAACAAAAAAATAATTATTTAAAGAAGCAGTATTGACTTACCATTAACTCTATGTTTCAGGTGAGTAGGTGAATCTCCTGCTGGTATCAGCGGTGGAGAAACAGATTGCGCCGGCATTATCCATCCCTGTGCAGATGGAGTCAATGGTATACTGGATGATGGCAAGCTTTGGATTGATGGCACAGTACCATCTAAGCTACACTGAGATGAATCCGAAATAGAATAAGGAAAAAAAATTAGTAACATGATTGAAAACAAATTATATAATTTGAATATATATATATATATTTGCTCTTACCAATAGAAGTTGTTCTGTTGCGTCCGGTTGGCTATTTACTTCCGCGAGCGGTTCGGAAGTTGGGAGCTAGACTTCCGTATTGTTGTTGGAAGTCTAAATACGAGTGAGTAAAGATTTTTGAAACTTGGGAACTCGGTGTGGAAAATGGTTTGAGAAATGAAAACACATACAAGTTGAAATTACAATCAAGCTTGCAACTCACGAAGCCCGACCTACTTCCACTGAAAATGCTCAGAAATAACAGTAGGGGGTGTCCTACTCCTAATCAGATTCATCTGATTCTGGAAATAACATAATCGCCGGTTCCTCGGGAATTCCCCGGTTGCCAGACTATGCTGGAAACACCAGTCTAGAAGTATGAGAAACCTAAAGGAAAGATACCACCCCTCGGGAGTAACTAGCTCGGGTCCCTCTATCGGATGGTCCGTCATCTACAGAAGTGCGATAATCCTGGAAGAAGCTGAGTACTACAACGGCGACTACAGTAGCTCGTATACACGTTGTATTTCCGTTGTGCTGCGTATTCTCTCTCTGGTCCGCCCTACTCTAACAGAACTGCGCTGTCACTGCTCCGCCCTACTCTGGCTCCCGGTGGCCCTGCCACCTCTTTTATATCGTCCGGTGACGACATTGCTTGTGTCTTCTCGACCTTCTAGAACATTCTGTTGCGCTGGTCACGTATGCTACGTTCTTGCATCAGTCCTATCTGTCCTTCTGGAAACTTCCGTGTTTCCCGTCACGTAGGCTTCCGGGTCGGGTCGTGTTAATGGAATCCTCCGCTGCTGTCAACACTCAGCCCTATCACCCTCGCTCCGACCTTCTGCTTTCCCCACTGTTAATGTTATCGCATTGCCTCTTGTTGACTACATATTGCTCTCCTAAAAGCATCCGGTGTTTCTCGGGTTTCGTATCGCTACGGCGTTTTCCTACGCCTACACTCTTACGTTGACTTGCTGCGTCTTGCACCACTTAACATAACTAAGTGTTCCCGCGATTATTTCGCGACAGTTCGTTGTCATTTGGGGTTAGTCAATATTGGAGTCCTATCTCGTTTATTCAGCTGCTGATTTGAAGCCGCTTCCATCTCTGAAACATTAAAAATAAATGTATATCAGTAACAAAATAAACATGAAAAAAACCCAGATTAATATACAACTTCTATGACTGGCATACCTTCAAAGCCGAACATTTCGAAATCGCCAAATTCTGCAGAAAGAAAAAAAAAATGAAATAGAAAAAATATAACTTTATAAAAATAAGTGCAAGTTAAAAATAAAATGCTCACCACCAATTAATTCATTGGATGAAATATTCTAAAGTTTATCAATTCCTGCAAAAAGAAAATAACCCAATGATATAGCGGTAAAACTAGCAACACTTGACTGTATAATGAGCAATCACTAAAAAATTCATATCGGCAAATTCTGCAGACAGAAAAAAGTGAAATAGAAAAAATATAACTTTATAAGAAATAAGCACAAGTTAAAAATGATATGCTCACCACCAATTAATTCATTTGATGAAATATCCTGAAGTTCATCAATTCCTGCAAAAAGAAAATAATCCAATGATATAGCGGCAGAAAGAAAGGAAAAATTTTAGTAACATGGAAAAAAATTAAAATAAGTATGTAAAAAAAAAAATTATTTAAATAAGTAGTATTGACTTATCATTAACTCTATGGTTCCGGTGAGTAAGTGAATCTTCTGCTTGTATCAGCGGTGGAGAAACAGATTGGGCCGGCATTATCCATCCCTGTGATGATGGAGTCGGTGGTATACTGGATGATGGCAAGCTTTTGATTGATGGGACAGTACCATCTAAGCTCCAGTGGGATGTTTCTGAAACAGAATAAGAAAAAAAAGAAAAATTTAGTTTCATGAATGAAAACAAATTATGTAATTTGAATATATATATATATTTGCCCTTACCATTAGAAGCTGTTCGTTGTCATTTGGGGTTAGTCAATATTGGAGTCCCATCTCGTTTATTCAGCTGCTGATTTGAAGCCGCTTCCATCTCTGAAACATCAAAAACAAATGTATATCAGTAACAAAATAAACATGAAGAAAAAAAAAACAGATTAATATACAACTTGTATGACTGGCATACCTTCAAAGCTGAACATTTCGAAATAGCCAAATTCTACAGAAAGAAAAAAAAAGAAATAGAAAAAATACAACGTTATAAAAATAAGCACAAGTTAAAAATAAAATGCTTACCGCCAATTAGTTCATTGGATGAAATATTCAGAAGATCATCAATTCCTGCAAAAAGAAAATAATCCAATGATATATCGGTAAATCTAGCAACACTAGACTGTATAATGAGCAATCACTAAAAAATTAATATCGGCAAATTCTGCAGACAGAAAAAAGTGAAATAGAAAAAGGGGGCATCCATAAATTACGTCCCCGCAGGGGCCTGGTACGCAAGTGCCAGGTACGGGTTTGGCGAACCCGCGGTGCCCGAGCTGGAAACTTGTGAGTGCCGCAAGTTTCCCACACCGTAAACTCCTACCATGCTTCAACGACCACCGTAGGGCGTGGCGGTGGAACGTTGTGTGCCTAGGAGAACGGGGATCTTGGCTTCATCGCCCGGATCGCGAGGACGGTACAAACCTCTATAAAAAACCCCTCAACCTCAAGGTGAGTAACGTGCCGAGGAGGTGGATGGGTGGTGAGGCAAACCACCCGTTAGCGTACAATCTCAGGGGCACCTGCCGCACCCCTGTTGTATTGGGCTTGGTGGCGTGATGCGGGGGCTCCACGTCACTCGACATTTAGTTCCTCCGAACTCGTGGGACCAAAATTAGAAATAATCCAAATCCCAATCCCTCCTCCTGCGGCTTGGGCAAACCGCAGGGATTATGTCACTCCAACGCCCAAAAAAAAGGTAGTGGTAAGCGGGCGAGGGTTGAAAGCCCTCCTCCTGAAAATTACAATAGTAACAGGAAGGATTACATAATTGAGAATGCCTTCATAATCATGACTAGAAAGGAGGGATCCTTCGAGAAGGTGTCCCCCTTTTACATTCAGAAAGGGTTAGAGGGTCTTGCCGGGACCCTGAAATCAGTAAAGAAGCTGAGGAACGGGACCCTGCTTTTGGAAACATCCACCCATAAGCAGGCTGTCCTCCTCCTTAAGTCTGAGAAGCTCGGGGAGTTCGCAGTAAAGTGCGAACTCCATAAAACTCTGAATTCGAGTAAAGGTGTTATCAGCTGTCGCGACCTAATCGATTTAGAGACCGAGGAACTCCTTAAGGAGTGGGCATCTGAACATGTGGTCGAGGTTCGTCAGATAAAGCGAAGGGTAAACGGCAGTCTTGAGAAGACGGCCACCTTCGTCCTGACGTTCGACACTCCAACGTTGCCCAAAGACATCAAAGCAGGCTATTTAAAACTCAATGTGCGCCCGTATGTACCGGACCCCATGCGCTGCTTCAAGTGCCAGAGGTTCGGTCATACGACGGCGACCTGCAAGGGCAACCCCACCTGTGGGAAATGCGGAAAGGCTGCACACGAGCCGGGTAGTAGTTGTACCCTCCCACAGGTGTGTGTAAACTGCTCCGGGTCACATCCAGCCTGGAGCAGGGAGTGTCGAATGTATCTTGAAGAGAAAAAGATACAGGAGGTAAAAACGAAAGAGAGAATTCCTTACGGCGAAGCGAAGAAGCGGTACAAGGCACTAGCACCCCCCATCTTTGCTACTAGCTTCGCCAAGACTCTTTCAACTCCCGTCAGGAAAGAAAGTGTTTAATTTAATTTAATTTAATTGCAATGGAGCACAGGCTCCGGTGGCAATTTCCCTACACAGCTATCTTCCCCCTATCCTGCACCCACCTACATTTGCCCTCTACAAATTTTTTCTTTAAATTCCTTCAAAGTTTTCGGTAAATTATTCATCGTTTCTCTTGGTAACTCATTCCAATCCCTGACACCCTTACCTAAAAAAGAGAATCTTCCTACACCCTTGTGCCTGAAATCGAGTGCCAGCTTGTGGTCATGGTCATCTTTTCCCTTCCATGCACTACTTTTCATACCTACTGCAATATCTTTCCATGCCTCATCACCAGTATATGCCCTGTACACTCCCATGACCCTCCTCATCCTCCTCCTGTCTTGCAATGAATCCCATTCCAGCTCCTTTATCATATCCGTCACTGATTGCATTCTGCGATAATTTCCAGAAACAAATCTAGCAGCCCTTCTTTGCACCCTCTCCAACTCCTGTATTTGATACGTAAAATGAGGGTCCCATACTACACTACCATATTCGAGCAATGGTCTGACCAAAGTTTTGTAACCCAATTCCTTGACTTCTCTCGTACATCCCCTCATAACTCTCTCCAACAAGTGCAGAACTCTGAAACCTTTTCCTACCACCTGTCCTATGTGTCCTGCCCAGTTAAGTTTGTTATCAAAAGTAATTCCAAGATATTTGCATTTCAAGTCTTCAGCAAGCAATTCTTTCCCCACCTTATATTCATAATTAACCTTTTGTTTTTTATTTGTGTATCTAATAAGCTGACTCTTCTTTGCATTTATCTTCATTCCATGTTTACTAACCCAATTAGATATCCTGTCCAGATCACCCTGCAACTGTTTACAATCCTCTATCGTTTTGATTCTTTTATACAGCATTATGTCATCTGCAAACAATCTAATTTCAGATAGTAAACAGGCAACACAATTATTCATTAGAATAATGAATAGCAATGGTCCCAATACGCTACCCTGTGGCACACCCATTTTTACTTCCACTTCTTTTGATACTACATTTCCTACCCTAACTTTCTGTTTTCTACCTTTTAAAAATTCTTCTACCCAGCAAATCACATTCTTATCCACTCCAATGGTTTTTACCTTATTTACTACCATTTTATGGCTTACTCTGTCAAACGCCTTAGACAGATCTAGTGCTACACTATCAATTTGGCCTCCCTTGTGTTGCTACCCAGACGACAGTTGCGGACATGGGCACAAGTACAACGTGCTCATGTCAATGCAATTGTGGCGCTAATGCCACAAAGGTCATAACACCTAGGACCTCTGACGTCGGTAGCAGCACTTCTGGAAACCCGACCACTAGCCCAGAAGGTTTAGCAAGTCCACCAGCGAAAGCATAGCCATCTGCTGCAATGACTACAGCTGTGGGCGCATCTGCAACCGCAGAAACAGCGCCCGTTTCAGAAGTAGCTACCACAGCACAAGTAGCATCGGCAACGCCATCTGCCGACAGCGGATGGCAGACAGTGCAAAAGATTCGGGGTCCGAAGTTCAAACATACGGACCCCACTATGTTCATTAAGTCCCCTTCCGCTTCCCCGCCCAGACCTCCAACTGGCGGGGAAAAGAAGGGGAGAAGGCCTCGGCGGAATAAAAATCCGCAAGACCACAAGGCCTTCGAACAAAAATCGTCTTCGGACCCTGAAGACGAAATTATGCTGGTGGACGGACCTGGTCTCGTTCCTCAGCAATCACCTTCGGAGGACCCACCCGAACCGGGGCGGGTGGTTTTAAAAAGATAGGATGGCTCCCATACTTCAGTGGAACGTCAACGGCTTTCAGGCTCACAAAGAGGAAGTCCAACTCTTAGCACGGTCTAATCCATTGTGTCTCTGTATTCAAGAGACACATTTTAGACCACTACACCAACCAGTGCTAAGAGGGTATGACATTTATAGAAAGGACGATACCGAGGGTGATCGAGCGAAGGGAGGAGTGGCTGTGTTTGTTCGGAACACCGTCCACTCTGAACCAGTTGCTCTCACCTCACATCTACAAGCAGTAGCGGTGAAAATACACGGTCCAATCGAACTGACCGTATGCTCTCTCTACCTGCCACCCAGTTTGTCCGTCGACTACGACGACCTGGTTGGCATCATACGACAACTCACTCGGCCCTTTCTCCTTTTGGGAGATTTCAACGCCCACAGTGCGTTGTGGGGTTCTACCACCGATTGCCCCAGGGGCCGAGTGGTTGGTAGATTGATAGAGCAGGAGGAAATTTGTATCCTGAATACAGGGCAAATGACTCATTTCACCACTGCTTCCGGATCGTCCTCTGCCATCGACATTTCATTGTGCTCCCCCTCAATCGCGGACTCCGTGCATTGGGAGGTGGATCGCGACCTTCATGGTAGTGACCACTTCCCAATATGGATGCACGTAGAGTTGGAACGCGGAGGAGGGAATAACCGACGTAAATGGAACGTCAGCAAAGCCGACTGGAAACTTTACCAGCACTCCATTATCTCAAGGAGTATAACAGTATTGAGGAGAAGGTGAATCACCTTACACAGGTGATTCACCAGGCAGCTGACGTTTCCATGCCGAAAAGCTCCGGAACGCTGCGAAGGACGCCCGTCCCCTGGTGGAACGACGAATGTCGTTCCGCTATTCAGGGTCGCAGACGGGCGTTGCGTCGCTTTAGGTTGTGCCCCACATCTGACAACCTAGCAGCGTTCCGTATAGCCAGAGCTAAGGCGCGTCGAGTTGTTAAGGAGAGCAAGAATAGGTCATGGCAGAAACTTTGTGAGCACTTTAAATCGTTCCACACCTTCATCGAAAGTATGGGAGTCTATCCGCCGTATATCTGGAAGGTACTCCCGCCCACCAGTATCTGGATTACTGGATCACGGACGTATAATTACCGACGAACGAAGCATAGCGCAGGTGATGGCGGAGAATTTCGCCGCCACTCACATCGTCTGTTAACTTTGACCCTCGGTTTCAGCGACGAAGAGTCGCTGCCGAGAGGCGCCCGCTGTGCCTTCGATTCGTCGAATATAGAGGCCTACAACTGCCCACTTACATCCTGGGAGCTGGAGTCAGCACTAAACAGTGCAAACGACACTGCTCCAGGGCCTGATCTGATCCAGTACCAGATGCTGAGGCATCTTAATAAGATGCTAAAGAGTACCTTCTAGATATTTTTAACGATATCTGGACCGGAGGACACTTCCCCGACTCGTGGAAAGAAGCAACATTATTCCTATTTTAAAACCTGGAAAGGACAAATTGTTGCCAGGTAGTTATCGTAGTATTGCCCTTGACAGCTGCGTGGGAAGACACTGGAGAGGATGGTAACCGCCGCCTCGTCTGGTGTCTGGAATCCCAAAACCTTCTGAGCCGCTTTCAGTGTGGATTCAGGAAGTTCCGTTCCACCTTGGACAACCTGATCCTGCTGGAAGCGGCGATACAGGATGCGTTCATCCGCAGCCAACATCTGGTGGGATATTTTTCGATATTGAGAAGGCCTACGATACTACCTGGCGGCATGTTATTTTAAAACAATTACATGACTGGGGTTTTAGGGGAACCTGCCCCGTTTTTTAAAATCATTTTTATCTGGACGTTGCTTCCGGTAGTCGGTAGTGAAGTGTCTGATCTTTTTATTCAGGAAAACGGTGTTCCTCAGGGATCTGTTTTAAGCGTGACCCTTTTTGCAATTGCTATAATAGCATAGCATCCATTATAAGGAGTCCAATAGGTACTCCTTATATGTGGATGATTTTTTAATTTTTATTGCATCATCCAGCCTGAGAAGCGCTGAGCGGCAGTTGCAACTCACGCTGAACAGGCTGGATGAATGGTCAGTGCACACCGGTTTTCGTTTCTCTGCCGAGAAAACCCGGTGTGTACTTTTTAGTCGTAGTAGGCCTTTTACCAGAGCCTCACCTTACCGAGGAACACCGTTTTACGTTTTACTGACACTGTTAGGTTTCTGGGCCTCATTTTAGACTCTAGACTAACCTGGCTGCCACATCTAAAGATGTGAAGCCAGAGCCTCTAAAGCTCTTAATGTTTTAAAATGCCTGTGTGGCAGGTCATGGGGCGCTGACCGCTCCTGCCTGCTACAATTTTACAGAGCCTTTGTACGGTCGCGGTTGGAGTATGGTTGTATTGTCTATGGTTCGGCACGGGACAGTTATCTTCGTATACTGGATAGTGTCCACCATGCAGGAATTCGGCTCGCCACGGGTGCATATCGCACCAGCCCCATTGTCAGCATTTGTGCTGACTCGGGCGAGCCGCCGCTTACCATCCGCCGGCGACTCCTCATGGTGCGACACTTCTACATGTTGCCATAACACCTGGCAGTCCCGTGTACGACATAGTTCTCACCCCAACTACGAGCGGCTCTATACCAACCGGCATAGAGCCACTAAACCGTTCAGCTACCGTACAAAGGCAATTTTAGAACAATACGGATTCGAGCTTCCTTCTTTTTATCACCAGGGTTGGAGTAAATCTCCTCCCTGGCTTTTAAAGAGGCCCAGAACAATTTTAGAATTATCGCGGTACAACAAGCTGTGTACCGCGGATAATGTTTTTATCAGAATTTTTAGAGATGTTTAAACCAGCATCAAAATTTTACCCCGGTATACGGATGGGTCTAAGCAGGCTAACGGAGTTGGCTGCTCCGTCGTGTTCCCTCGAGCGACTTACACATATAAACTTGACGGCAGGTGCAGCGTTTTTACTGCCGAGTGCTACGCCGTGCTAACGTCGCTCCCGCATATGAAAGTTATTCGCGATAAGTGTTTCATATATGCTGTGATCCCTCAGCTGTATTCAGGCCTTAGGAAATATGTATCCAGCAAGATCGTCTAGTCCAGGACATCCAGGACGCCCTCCTTTCCCATCCAACTCGAGGAAAGGAGGTATTATTCTGCTGGGTACCGGGCCATGTGGTAATCAGGGGGAACGAGGCAGCTGATGTAGCTGCCAAGTTAGCCTGCGACAAGGTCAGAACCGGACTTTGAACCGGTCCAAAGTCAGACCTTGCCTCGGCGGCGAACAGATTTGTTTTTGATGTTTGGCAGAGGCCGTGGCTGGAAGTTGAGCATAATAAGCTCCGGCTGGTCAAACCGACCGTTCAGCCGTGGAGCAGCTCCTTCCAGCGGGCGAGGAGGGATGAGGTTTTCCCTTACTCGCCTCCGTATAGGGCACTGTCCTCTCACGCACAGCTTTCTTCTCCGCCGGGAGGACCCACCGGAATGTGATGCTTGTGGGCGTACCTTTGACGGTCCCCACAGGGGCCTGGTACGCAAGTGCCAGGTACGGGTTTGGCGAACCCGCGGTGCCCGAGCTGGAAACTTGTGAGCGCCGCAAGTTTCCCACACCGTAAACTCCTACCATGCTTCAACGACCACCGTAGGGCGTGGCGGTGGAACGTTGTGTGCCTAGGAGAACGGGGATCTTGGCTTCATCGCCCGGATCGCGAGGACGTATAAACCTCTATAAAAAACCCTCAACCTCAAGGTCAGCCACGTGCCGAGGAGGTGCATGTGTGAGAGGTAGATCACACGCCTAACGTGCAACCTCAGGGGCACCTGCGCACCCCTGTTGTAATTAGCATTCCTGTTTAAAATTGTTTTACTCGTGGGACCAAAATTCCTTCTCACAAGCAAAACAAAAACCCCTGCGGCCCGGGTGTGTCGCAGGCTAATAAAAATACACCCAGTTCTAACAAACGGGCGAGGGTTGATAGCCTCCCCAGAAAATGGATGCAGTAACGGGAAGGACTTTGTCATCGACAATGCCTTCATAATTATGTCCAGGAAGGAGGGATCCTTCGAGAAGGTGTCCCCTTTTATATACAAATGGGTTGGAAGGTCTTGCCGGGACCCTGAAATCGTCAAGAAGCTGAGGACCGGGACCCTGCTTTTGGAAACATCTACCCATAAGCAGGCTGTCCTCCTCCTTAAGTCTGAGAAGCTCGGGGAGTTTGCAGTAAAGTGCGAACTCCACAAAACTCTTAACTCGAGTAAAGGCGTGGTCACGTGCCGCGACCTTATCGATATTGAGCCCGAGGAACTCCTTAAGGAATGGTCAATTGAACATGTGGTCGAGGTTAGACAGATAAAACGAAGGGTTAACGGCAATCTTGAGAAGACTGCCAACCTTCGTTCTGACGTTCGACACTCCAACGTTGCCCAAAGCCATCAAGGCCGGCTACTTAATCTCAATATCCGTCCGTATGTCCCGGACCCTATGCGCTGTTTTAAGTGCCAACGGTTCGGGCATACGACAATGACGTGTAGGCAACCCCACCTGTGGGAAATGTGGAAAGGCTGCACACGAGCCAGGCAGTAGTTGTACCTTCCCACAGGTGTGTGTCAACTGCTCCGGGTCATCCAGCCTGGCAGGGAGTTCGAGTGTACCTTGAAGAAAAGAAGGTACAGGAGTTGAAGACTAAGGAAAGAATATCCTTTGGCGAGGCGAGAAACGGTTCAAGGCGCTGGCGCCACCGGTCTTCGCCACTAGTTTCGCCAAAACGTTATCAACTCCCGTCAGGAAGGAGAGCGTTGCTACGCAGACGGCCGTTGTAGACACGGGCACGAACACGACATGCTCGTGCCAGTGTAAATGTGGTGCGCAGCCCACAAGGTCCTAACACCAAGGACCGCGGTCGTCGGTAGTAGCGCTTCTGCTAACCCGACCACAACATCCAGCAGCAGGGTCATCAAGTCCACCAGCGAAAGCACGGCCATCCGCTCCAGTAGCTGCAGCCGTGGGTGCCTCTGCAACAGCAGAAGCAGCACCCATGGCAAAAGCTGTATCTTCAGCCTTAGTAGCAGCAGAACGCCATCTGCGGAAGCGGATGGCAAACTGTGCAGAAGTTCGGGGTCCGAAGTTTAAACACACGGACCCCACGTGTTCTTGAAGTCCCCTTCTACTTCCCCACCCAGTTCCCCAACTGGCAGGAGAAGAAGGGGAAGGCCTCGGCGGAAGAAAGATCCGCAAGACGCCGAGGCCTTAGAACAAAAGTCGTCTTCGGACCCCGAAGATGACGTTATGCTGGTGGACGTAGACCCTGGTCCCGTTCCTCAGCAGACACCAGACCCTGACCCACCCGACCCGGGGCGGGTGGTTTTAAATAGGTAGAATGGCTCCCATACTTCAGTGGAACGTAAACGGCTTTCAGGCTCACAAAGAGGAAGTCCAACTCTTAGCACGGTCTAATCCATTGTGTCTCTGTCTCAGGAGACACATTTTAGACCACAACATCAGCCAGTGCTAAGAGGTTATGACATATTCCGAAGGACGATACCGAGGGTGATCGAGCGAAGGGCGGAGTGGCCGTGTTTGTTCGGAACACTGTCCACTCCGAACCCATTGCTCTCACCTCTCATCTACAAGCAGTAGCGGTGAAAATACACGGTCCAATCCAACTGACCGTATGCTCTGTCTATCTGCCACCCAGTGTCTCCCGTCAGACTACGACGACCTGGTTGGCATTATACGACAACTCACTCGGCCCTTTTCTCCTTTTGGGAGATTTCAACGCCCACAGTGCGTTGTGGGGTTCCGCCACCGATTGCACCCCGGGCCGAGTGGTTGGTTAGATTGATAAAGCAGTGAGGAAATTTGTATCCTGAATACAGGGCAAATGACTCATTTCACCACTGCTACCGGTACGTCTTCTGCCATTGACCTTTCTTTGTGTTCTCCCCTCAATTGCGGACTCCGTGTAGTGGCAGGTGGATCGCGACCCTACAGGAAGACAACACTTCCCTATTTGGATGCACGTTGAGTGTGACCGGGAGGAGGAGGTAATAACCGGCGTAATAGGAACGTCAGTGGTGCAGATTGGACAGCTCTTCTGCCGTTCTGTAGTACTGCACAACCCTGTGACAGTATACAGGAGAGAAGGTGAATCACTTCACAGAAGTGATTCACCATGCAGCTGACGTCTCCATGCCGATAAGCTCCGGAACGCTGCGAAGGACGCCCGTCCCCTGGTGGAACGACGATGTCGTTCCGCCATCCAGGGTCGTAGACGGGCGTTGCGTCGTTTTAGGTTGCCCAACATCTGACAACCTAGCAGCGTTCCGTATTGCCAGAGCTAAGGCGCGTCGAGTTATTAAGGAGAGCAAGAAGAGGTCATGGCAGAACTTTGTGAGCAAATAAATCGTTCCACACCTTCGTCGAAAGTATGGGAGTCCATTCGCCGTATATCTGGAAGGTACTCCCGCCCACCAGTATCTGGGTTACTGGATCACGGACGGATAATTACTGACGAACGAAGCATAGCGCAGCTGATGGCGGAGAACTTCGCCGCCATCACTTCGTCCGCTAACTTTGACCCTCGGTTTCAGCGACGTAGAGTCGCTGCCGAGAGGCGCCCGCTGTGCTTCGATTCGTCGAATTCAGAGGCCTACAACTGCCCATTCACATCTTGGGAGCTGGAGAGTGCGTTGAACAGCGCAAATGACACTGCTCCAGGGCCTGATTTGATCCAGTACCAGATGCTGAGGCATCTCAGTAAGGATGCTAAAAAGTACCTTCTAGATATTTTTAACGACATTTGGACCGGAGGACACTTCCCCGACTCGTGGAAAGAAGCAACATTAATTCCCATTTTAAAACCTGGCAAGGACAAATTGTTGCCAGGTAGTTATCGTAGTATTGCCTTGACTAGCTGCGTGGGGAAGACACTGGAGAGGATGGTGAATCGCCGCCTCGTCTGGTGTCTTGAATCCCGTAATCTCTGAGCCGCTTTCAGTGTGGATTCAGGAAGTTCCGTTCCACCTTGGACAACCTGATCCTCCTGGAGGCGGCAATACAGGATGCGTTCATCCGCAGCCAACACCTCGTGGGTGTTTTTTTCGATCTTGAAAAGGCTTACGATACTACCTGGCGGCATGTTATTTTAAAACAGTTACATGAATGGGGTTTTAGGGGTAACCTTCCCCGTTTTTTAAAATCATTTTTATCTGGTCGTTGCTTCCGGTACCTTGAGGTCTGGTAGTGAATGTGTCGGATCTTTTTAGTTCAGGAAAAACGGTGTCCCTTCAGGATGTCAGTTTTTAAGCGTTACACTTTTTGCCGTATCACTATTAATAGCATAAGCCCAGCCATTATATAGGAGGTCCCTCATACGGTACCTCCTTTATATGGGGACGGACCTTTGTGATATTTTTTATCGTAGGCGTCACAGACCTGAAGAAGCGTCATGAGTCGGCAGTTCAGTTGCAACTCAGCTCGCTGAAACAGGCTGGATGAAGGTCAGTGCACACCGAGTTTTCGTGTTTCCTCACCGATGAGAAAACCCGGTGTTGTACTTTTTACTCGCAGCAGAAGCCTTTTTACCAGAGCCTCACCTTACCCTGAAGGAACACCGTTTTAAGTTTTTAGTGATAGTGTTCGATTTTCTGGGCCTCATTTTTGACACAGGCTTAACTGGCTTTGCGCATCTAAAGATGTGAGAGCCAGGGCTCTTATCTTAAAAGCTCTTAACCTTTTAAAATGTCTGTGTGGCAGGTCATGGGGCGCTGACCGCTCCTGCCTGCTACAATTTTACAGAGCCTTTGTACGGTCGCGGTTGGAATACGGTGTATTGTCTATGGTTCGGCACGGGACAGTTATCTGCGTATATGGATAGTGTCCACCATGCAGGAATTCGGCTCGCCACGGTGCATATCGCACCAGCCCTATTGTCAGCATTTGTGCTGACTCGGGCGAGCCGCCGCTTACCATCCGCCGGCAACTCCTCATGGTGCGACACTACCTCACGTTGCCATAACACCTGGCAGTCCCGTGTACGACATAGTTCTCATCCCAACTACGAGCGGCTCTATACCAACCGGCATAGAGCCACTAAACCGTTCAGCTACCGTACAAAGGCTATTTTAGAACAATACGGATTCGAGCTTCCTTCTTTTTATCACCAGGGTTGGAGTAAATCTCCTCCCTGGCTTTTAAAGAGGCCCAGAACAATTTTAGAATTATCGCGGCACAACAAGCTGTGTACCGCGATAATGTTTTTATCAGAATTTTTAGAGATGTTTTAAACCAGTATCACACGTTTACCCCGGTGTATACGGATGGGTCTAAGCAGGCTAACGGAGTTGGTTGCTCCGTAGTGTTCCCTCGAGCGACTTACACATTCAAATTGGACGGCAGGTGCAGCGTTTACACTGCCGAATGCTATGCCGTGTTGAAGTCGCTCCAGCATATGAAAGTAATGCGCGATAAGTTGTTCATCATATGCTGTGATTCCCTCAGTGTATTCAGGCCATAGGAAATATGTATCCAGCAGATCGTCTAGTCCAGGACATCCAGGACGCCCTCCTTTCCCTCCAATCTCGTGGAAAGGAGGTGTTATTCTGCTGGGTACCGGGCCATGTGGGAATCAGAGGGAACGAGGCAGCTGATCAAGCTGCCAAGTTAGCCTGCGACAAGGTCAGAACCGACTTTGAACCGGTCCCAAAGTCAGACCTTGCCTCGGCGGCGAAGAGATTTGTTTTTGATGTTTGGCAGAGGCAGTGGCTGGAAGTTGAGCATAATAAGCTCCGGCTGGTCAAACCGACCGTTCAGCCGTGGAGCAGCTCCTTCCAGCGGGCGAGGAGGGATGAGGTTCTCCTTACTCGCCTCCGAATAGGGCACTGTCCTCTGACGCACAGCTTTCTTCTCCGCCGAGAGGACCCTCCGGAATGTGATGCTTGTGGCGTACCTTTGACGGTACGCCACATTTTAACTGAATGTGTATTGTTTTTAGATCTAAGGGCAGACGTTGGCTTAGCCAACGATCTGTCCCTTATTTTAAACGATGATCGTGACAACGTGGCTAAGGTTTTAAAGTTTTGCAGCTTGGCCGGTCTTGTCCCAAAAATTTTGGGCAGATCGGCCTAGGTTTTAGATTGGATTGGTGGCCATTTACAACCACCAATCCAAGTACTGTTTTTACTTGTGACACTGCTTATATGGCTGGCCCTTTACAGCCAGCCAGCTTACGCGTTTTTTAAACTGGTTGGCCCTTTTACAGCCAACCAGTTAATGTATGTATTTTATATTTTATTGCCTATTTTCAGTTTTATGTTTTACGTTGCTGTCTGTGGCCGATCTCTTTACAGTCGGCCACGCAGACGGTATTTTAGTTAGTGTGTAGTATTTTATTGTGCTGTCTCTGTGGCCGACCCCTTTACAGTCGGCCACACAGACGGCAATTTTGCCACGTTGTCACGCCTGGTTGTTGTTAGGGCGCTAATGACCCCGTCGTCGACGCGCCCTAAAACCCTAATAACAACAACAACAACAACCTTTGACGGTACGCCACATTTTAACAGATTGTGTTTTATTCTTTGCTTAAGGGCAGACGTTGGCCTAGCCAACGATCTGTCCCTTATTTTAAGTAATGAATCTAGCAATGTGGCTAAAGTTTTAAAATTTGTGTATTGGGCGGTCTGATCCCAAAATTTTGGGAAGATTGGCCTAATCTTTTAAGGTGGATGAGTGGCCAATATACAGCCACTCACCCATGTACATAGTTTTTGTTATGTTTTGTTAAATTTCCATTCATTTTAAGATTAGATTTAAGCTTTTATGTTCTGTCTGGTCCCTTTACAGCCAGCCAGACATGGGCTATGATTTTACTGGCCCCTTACAGCCAACATTTTAGTATTTTACTTAGACTCGCCGTCTGGTGTGGCCGACCCTCTACAGCCGCCATAGAGACGGTGATACTTAGTTTTTAAGCCACATTGCTAAGCCGGTTGATGTTAGGGAGCTAATGACCCCGCCGTCGACGCGCCCTTAAACTCCAACCACAACAACAACAAACACCCAACAACAACATAAATTACGTGAGGTGAAAAGGGGGAGGGGGGTACGGCGAAATCTCACCAAGGGGGAGGGGGGGGTCTACGGAAATCTCACGTGAGATTTTGCGTAAAATTTGGGGACAATAGAGCAAAAAAAAGGTCTACAATTTGCAGCAAAGTCGATTTTAGGATCTATTTCGGTTAGGGTGTGACCTTAAAAAAAAAAAGGTCTACAAAAGTTTTCCAGGCGATTTCTAGGGGAGGTTCTCACGGACCAGGATCTCCCAGAGGGGGGGGGGGTCCGGCCAGATCACGAAATCTCACCATGGGGGAGGGGGTCCAGAAATCCGAAAAACACCTCACGTAATTGTGGTGCCCCCAAAATATAACTTTATAAAAAATAAGCACAAGTTAAAAATAAAATGCTCACCACCAATTAATTCATTGGATGAAATATTCTGAAG
>JARYHS010006467.1:0-20320 GCA_031002005.1 Vandiemenella viatica
TTATGAAGAATATAATTATGCAAATGGAGACTTTCCCGGCGTATTGATTCAATGAAAGTTTCACGGGAGTCCAGCCGGATGGTGTCATAAAACGACGACGTTTCGACAACCTACTCGGTTGTCTTCATCAGGTCTATTTAGATGTTTCTTCTCGAAATCACAAACAAACTGGCTTCGCTGCCTCCGAAATTCGAATGTCGTGTATAGAGGGTTGCCAGGACGCCCAATCAGCTCCATACGCAGTACCCTCAGTTCCAGCGCGCTGATTGGGCGTCCTGGCAACCCTCTATACACGACATTCGAATTTCGGAGGCAGCGAAGCCAGTCTGTTTTTGATTTCGAGAAGAAACATCTAAATAGACCTGATGAAGACAACCGAGTAGGTTGTCGAAACGTCGTCGTTTTATGACACCATCCGGCTGGACTCCCGTAAAACTTTCATTGAAGAATATAATTGGTGCATCTAAAACTTTCTATGGCTATATTAGAAAACTGAGCAGATGGAAAGGTATTCAGACTATTGAAGAAAAGATCGGAGTTTACGACAATGAGGATTTTAAAACTGCAGAGATATTGAGTGACTTGTTTAGCGATACAACTAGGGACAATCATCCTGTGATGGGGGGGAATGAATCAGAGTAGAGTCTCCCTAAAAATATAAATGAGGAAACTACAAAATTTGAAATAAATTCGCAGGAAATTACGAAGGAACTCAGAAAGCTAAAAAAAAAAAACATAAATGGGCTGGTGTAGATAATATTACTACAGAGTAATTAAATAATGTGGGATATATATTACACTATACCTTGAAAAATCGTTTAAAATAATTATAGTGTCTTGGTGCTTACCTGAGGATTGGGAAAGAATGATAGTAGTACCGGTTCATAAAGAAGGAGATACAAATAATGTTCCAAATTACAGACCAATTAGTTTGACATCAGTAATTGGAATATGATGGAGAGATTGATCTACAACTATATCAGTGAAGAAAGAAACTGGTTTTCAGATCGACAACATGGCTTTAAGCAAAGATACTCATGTGAATCTCAGATGGTGGGCCATATGCAAGATATTTCAGATGAATTGCACAAGGGAGGCCAAGTTGATAGTGTGCCACTAGATCTTTCTAAGGCATTAGACAAAGTAAGCCATTAAATGGCTTTAAATAAACTGAATTCTATTGGATTGGATGAAAAAGTTACAGCAGGGTAGAGGGATTCTTAAAAGCCAGAAAGAAAAATGTTAGAGTAGGAAATGCATTATCAAATAAGGTGGAAGTAAATATGGGAGTGCCACAGGGTAGTGTATTGGGACCATTGATGTTCATGATTCTAATAAATGGCTGTGTTGATGGGTAATGTTAATAATATAGATATTTTGAAGGTGATTTAATGGTATCCAATAGGATCAAAACAGGCAAAGACTGTGAACAGATACAGGGTGACCTGGATATAATATCTAAATGGGTAGGTCAGCATGGAATGAAGATAAATGCCAAGGAGAGTCAGCTTATTGGGTACACAGATAAAAAAAACACAAGATTAATTATGATTATAGGGTGGGGTCAGAATTGCTTGATGACAGCTTGAAATGTAATTACCTTGACATAGTGTTTAATAACAAACTCAATTAGGCAGGTGGTAGGAAAAGGATAAAAAATCTTTTAATTACTGGAGAGGGTGAAGAGACGATGTACCGGAGAAGTTAGGGAATTGTGTCACAAAACTTTGGTTGAATATGGTGGTGTATTTTTGGACCCACATTTTGGTTATTAAATACAGGAGTTGGAAGGTGTGCAAAGAAGAGCAGCTGATTTGTCTGTGGAAATTATCTTAGCATCCAGTCAGGAATTGAAATGATAAAGGAGCTAGATTGGGTTTCATCGGAGGAAAGGAGGAGAGTGAAGAGAATGCTGGGAATATACAGGGCATTCATTTGTTGGTGATGAGGCTTGGAGAGATATTAGTAAAACAATTAGAAATAGTGCATGGAAGGGGAAAGAGGACCATAACCAAAAGCTTGCACTCGATTTCATGCACAAGGGAGTGGGATTGTTTTTTAGTTAGTGTATCAGGGATTGGAACAAATTACCAAGTATAGTGGTGAATAATTTACCAAAAATGTTTTAGAAATTTAAAATAAAAATTTGTACATTGGAAAAGTATATGAGAGAGAAGTTTAACATTCCAATTACATAAGAATATATATAATAACAATGAGCAGGAAAAAGCTTTAATGCAATAAAACTAAGGAAGGATAGGGAAATTTGACCTAACACTTACCACATATGAAGGCGGCTGGGACGACGAACACAAAAAACAAACACAAGAGAAGCACAATATTTCGGCAGAAGGTGAAACACCAGGCAGAGTCACGTGTGTACACAGAGACAGCTGACTAGTGAATTCACCAGTCGGCTGCTGTAGGCTGAGATATTGCACTTCCCTTGTGTTTGTTTTTTGTGTTCGTTGTCCCAGCCGCCTTCATCTATATCTATATAAATATATATATGTATAAATATACATGCTGGGATGCGAGAATACAGAAATAAGCTCAGATCAGCAACACAACAGCTGTTTACAAGAGCAGCAAAATGCATTGAAATTGATGGTGGAATGTTTGAACATCTTTTGTGAGGAAACTTACACAATCAAACAAACCATAACATAAGAGTATCCTAATTTACTTTCACCTGCACTTTTCCCATTCCTAATTCTTTTCAATTGTTTACCCTGAAGCGGTTAAGAAAATGGGATATGTTTATTAGCAGTTTTTGTTCAGCATTAACAGTAGTATCAACCCTCAAAGCATGTACCTTACCTCCTGACTCACCTTGTTTATTTATATATTAATTAAATGTTTAGGGGAATTACCACAAGTGTGTTGGCACTATCACAATTAAATTAATAACAATAATAATACTTTTGGGCCCATTTTGACCATATTAATTTGTGGACATAATAACTAATTGATAATCGAAAGAGTGATATAGTAAAATAGTAAAGAAATATCTGTAAAATATTACAGTAATATTCATTATATGGTATTAAGTTATATAAAACACCATGTACTCTTACAACATTAGGTGTGAATATATGTGGTGGTACTAGTATGTGCAAATTCGCATTCATTCCCACACACAGTCATATATATTCCTTTCTATATGCCACCAATAGCCATACAGGGATTAATAATATCAATTGCCTTAAACAACAGCTTCTTAAATTGGTGGACGTGCCCCCCATACTGGGGCATGGAAACATTTTAGTGGGGAGGAAGCAGCGTGCAGGGTAGCTTCGTCACCCATGTGGAGGATACCCTAGCTCTACACCATTGGATGCACCATGTCACCTTCAGTCTAAAATCACATACTTTGTGAGTTTCCTCTGAAAAGTCATTGTTAAGTATTGAGAAGTAGGCATTTACCTTTCTAATAATAAAATTTTGGTAGGGGTGGGGAATATTGTAACTCTTCTTTTGATGGAAGTTTGGTGTGATAAGAAAATGTTTGCGAACCCTCAGCTCCACAATTACCTCTCAACACCCAGCCATCTCTTAACTAAACTGCAATAATTTAGATTACCTCACCTTTCACAAGTATGGACACCATAAAGAAGATCACTAATGTCCTGAAAATTTACTAAAATATTCAAGCAAAATGACCATTTTTAACAACTGGAGAAATCATTTACATTTTTATACAATAAATCTGAAAAGTTCTCCCTTACTTAAAATATTTTTACCTTTCAATCATTTCTTAAGGATTAACACTCAGAAGAAATGAATTTCAATCCTAGTCTGGGCAACTAGCATTTGATGATCCATAGTTCCTGTAAATTAGCAGATATTGACATACCTAAAAAAAAAATTCTACTTCCTTCCTATTCCAGCTGCCTTCTATATGGAGTCCCCTATTTCTAGTAAATAGAAACACTTAGATTATGTTAGTTATCAAACCAAGTTATCCACTGCTGCGAAATTAAGCAATGATGAAACTATATGTCAAAGAAGCTGGCTACGTACTATTATTCTTACAACTCAAAACTGCTTAGACAACTGTGTTAACATTAATTATAGGATAAAAGATAAACTTCTAACTGATTAAAGTGATAAAGTCAACATAAATCTTGTATTAGTGGAAAATCTCTCATAGTAAGAAATAACTGAAATCAAACTTCAAAATAAATATAGAATTAAAACAAAACAATAAGGCATTATCTTACCTTCTTTCTGAAATTCTGATGGTGTCTTTATGAAGTTGTAATTTTGTCAAATCTTTAAACACTTTTGTGCAGTGCATACAAACATATAAGGGAGCTGCAATAGCTCCGCTGTGTGTGAACACATGTTTTGTCAGAGAGCACCCAGAGTCAAAAGTGTCACCACAGGATACACAGGCAAGTTTAATTAATGATGGTTCCTTAAATATAATTTTCCTGTGTTTTTGAAAATTGTGGGCACATACTTTCGACAGATTTAAGAAAACCTGACCACAGTTTTGACAAATGTTCGTAGGTGTATTTATATATAGGACATGACTGAACACATGCCTAATTAGCGAGATTTTAGTGGAGAAATATTGAAGACATCTGACACAAGTATACCCAGAGGATCTGGACACTGACATGATGCTGTCATCAGGTATACTGATATTGCCCACATTACACACCTCCAAAACGCTACTTATTACTCGTAATTTCTCCATCACACGGGCATCACTTTGTCGACAATTTTTTTAATATTTAAGCTCAACATTTGACCTGTAAAAGAAATACAGAAAATAGTTTCAATTCCTATACTACAAAGCATGGATAAAATATTTTGAAGATATTAGATCACCCGTGCAAAAATTTCACAAATAAAATATGGTGAATAATGAGGTTGGCAGCTTGTAACAGAATGAAAAGTAGAACTGCCTCATTTGACACGATTGTTTATTTGTTTGGTGTAATAGGTACACATCAAAATATTTACAACATATTATGAAACAATTAGGAAACTGTAAAACCTACCGTATGACTAGCTGTCACTGACCTTAACAGAATATAATAATCCTCAACAAAATACACACAGCATATCTACATCTCTGTGATACGTGCCTGTGCAATTACATTGGAATTGTATAACAAGACAGAAATAATATCTGAAAACTGAATTACTGTTCAAAAAACAGTTTAATGACATCTATCTGATTTGTGCTGCTTGTACCTAGGGATGTCATTTATCAATTTCAGTTAGGTATCAAATGAGGTAAATGGCTAATAATAATAATAAAAGTTATAGAAACAATAATTATACTTTTGCCCTTCAAGGATCGAACTCCAAAAAAATTCCTTACATAAAATAATAGATGACCAAAGTGGACACCTTGATCTTTAAAATCAAACCTCTTTCATTGATTTCAGTTAGGCATGAAGTGAGTAAAAAAAAGTTGAAGAAACGATGATATTTTGGGCCTTCAAGGGTCAAATTTGGAAAAAAAATTCGTTCTTAAAATATGATGTGACCAAAATTATACCCCATTTCTCGATTTCGACTAGGTAGATATAAATGAGTCATTACTAAACAAGCTCTATCCAAACAATGATACTGGTGCCTTTTAAAGGTCAAAACCCGAAAAAATTCTTTTAAAAAAATAATGTTACACAATAGGAGACATAATCTTTAAAATGATACCTCATTTATCGATTTGGGATAGGTGTGAAGAGAGATAAATGGCTGGTGACAGAAAAGAAGCATTAAGCGGCGAATTCAGAAAAATTCCTTTCTTAAAATATGTTGTTACCAAACCAAAGACACTAGTATTTCAAATCATGCCTCATTCATCAATATTAGCTATGAATCAAGGGAGATAAATGGCTCATGACAGAAAAATGTGTTGTTGAAATATTAATACCTTTGCCCTTTAAGGGACGAAGTCTGAAAAATTTGTTTCTGAAAATATGATGTGACCAAACCGAAGATTCTGTAGCTTGTTTAACCATTTTGTTTAGGCATCAAAGGAAATAGATGATTTGTGGGGAAAAAACTTTTAGAAAAAAAAAATATGTTTTGGCCTTGAACGGTCGAATTCCGAAAAATTACTTTCTTAAAATATATTGTGACCAAAGTGGAGCCCATAATCTTTAAAACCATACCTTATTCATAGATTTTGAGATTTTGGTTAAGTATGAAGGAAGATAATGGCTTGTGACAAAAAAACACCTTATAGAAATAATAGATAGCAACAACATAGCACATAAGTTAGATAAAAAAAAATTATGGGAATCATTACACACATATTCCCCACACCAAGTTACATAATAATCATTACCATAAAATTCTCAATTGCAATACGATTTATCACAACTGCCAGTTATTACTAAAGTTTGTATCTTTAGAACAAGTCATATTATTTTTCTGCTTTCTTTTTTAGCCGAAATGCTGAATTAAACACCGATTTATGGTTTCTGATAGTATTTAAATGCATTTTATGTATCATATAAATGCATATTTAGATCATTTCATAGTTCTGGTGATATTTCGATAATATTTATGGCCATATGGCCATATTTTGAGGAAAAATCTGGTAGCTTTTTAATAGAACCGGGAATTCACTAGATGAGAAGAAATTAAGATAATTATTCATAGAACTGTACTTCTGCTATACAGATGAGGGAAAAATTAATTTTCACTGTGGTCAGAAATCACCAGTTATACATTATTGTCACTCTCTAAATGTAATGTTCTGCCCGCCTTTTAATATTGACAATGTAGGAGAAGCATGCCGAAGATAAAATTTTCTGAAAGTGGGAAGTAATGTAAGGGAATTTAAAAGAGTGTTTTAGTACAAATGAAAGAGTTCTATTCTGTTAACTATCTGAAATTAGACATCAACAAAGCGATTTAAAATTTAATTTCCCACTGGTGCAAAGAATTCACAGAAGCAAATTATGCTGTCTACATGAAAGCAACACTATTAGATAAGATAAATGATGTACAATTGAACATGTTTTGACTGTAAAGCAAATTTAATTGTTTGGTCATATTTTGTCATTTATATGTCATATTTACCCATTTTAAGGTCATATTTGCCTTCATATTTCTCTATTTTTGTCATAAAGTTTTGAAGCCTAATTATTACTCACTGTTAGCCAGTGACTGGTGGGTACCGGAGTCAAATTCAATTAACCTCTTTACAACTGGGAGGGATGGGATATCCAGTAAGCTACAGTCAATCTCCACACAGCATTTAATATTTTTAGTCCACGAATATCAAAACCTTTGCCAATTCTAAAAAAGAAAAAAAGTGAAGGAAATCATTATTCAATCCACCTGCTAGGAAAACCAAATTGAAGTAATGGAATGATCTTGTTAATTAAAAAGGAACCTAGTCTAGTAGATAGGTGTGGTGTGATACCTAGTAAGCAATGAATGAATAATAATGTATAGTTTCAATTTAGTTATTACAGGAAAAGCTCAGTAATCAATAAGATTAAAAGTATGCAGTAAGAAATATGGGAGGCAGACAGAGAAATATGATTTTGTTTGTAAATTTATATATACATATTTGTAGATACAGCATACTTGTATTGGTAAGATACAAATTAAAACACTGCCCAGCTCAAATTGTAAAGAACTGGTGAACTCATTTGAAATACTGATGGAAAATACTGCCGACTCCCTGGAATGGCTTACAAGGCATGTTCACACTGCTATCACATGAGCACTGGAAAGTATAGAGAAAACTCTTCTCAGAAAGCAAACAAAAATCAGAATACCAAACAGACAGCAACATCTCCGTTCTAGTACCAACATCTTGGAACTAACATTGAACTCCAAGTTTGCTATACAAACTGACACTTCAACACCACCATTAGTTAAATGCGGACTACACAGAATCACAATATCTTCTTCCACTATCAGAAAGAACAATGCAAGAGTTTTATAAGATCATCTCAGCTAGTTGGAGCAATGTAGAGTTAAGTATTTTAGTAATATGGATATATGTCTCACAGAGAATCATATTATTCTCCAACACAACACACGTAAACAATGTTATGTAGCATTTATTGCAAGCTAAGTGAGAATGCTAACGTATGTGAAAACATTGACTGTGGCATAATGAAATCTAACATTCCAGTTTTATTTCCTCACTTTTCTTGATTTTACACAAGTATTTATCATTTTGTGCAAATCTTTTTACCAACATATATCTAAACTTCACATCAAATTTAAGTAAATGAGAACGGCAAGATATTTATAAAAAAAAAAAAATAACTACAGATGACAACAGTCTGGAGATCTCAGTAGCTTTTCAAACAGACTGCAATCAGATAACTATAAACAAATACAGACAAAACAACAAGACAGAACCCAAGCAAATAGCATTACAGTGATCGATTCTATTATCCACAACACCGACCACAAAAAAGAAACATAAATGTTTTATCTAATAATAAGGAGACAACCTTTGTTTTCAGAATTGCAATGTACAGATTTCCAGATCTATGCCTATAGTAGCAAACTGCTACAGCAAAATCAATCAGACGCAGCAAAACAAAATTAAGTTATTCAGAATAACATTCAAATTATGTGTTTGATAATTTGATGACACGCTTCAACTGATCAAACAAAACACACTGAATCTTACACGAACACCTCGTGATTCACCTTATGCTCGCGGCAAACAACATTTAATACTGAAGTCAAAAAGGACAGCGGGCTGATGTAACATTGTTCGACGCCAGTCTCACAACTAATTCACAATACCTCAAGCAATCACCGAGTGCATCAACAAACATTCTCTGAACTGTAATAAGCAATACACGTACTGCATGGCTCTATGAGCACTTGAGAGATCTAAACTTACCTCCTGTTTGATGTATGACACATTCAGTGCCTCAAAACCATTTGCTTCACTCGTCTTTACTCCTTAATACGCACTACCACAGCAAACGCACATCCCATCTTGAATCAGCTGACAATAAACAGGACAAATGCAAAGATGCAGCGTAGTAAGTTTCTTATTATCATCTGATATGTGCCTGATTTAAAAATCAAATACTTATTCCCTTTCTTTCCACCGCCAAGCTTTAAAGATACAAATTCGTGTTTTGAAACCAGTACATAACTAATGGTGACAGTGATTATATTATTTGATATGGAATATAAACACTGCTACCTACAACTGTAAAATTTCTAGCTTAACATATACCGGCGTAGATCATACTTTAATAGGTGTGTCATATTTACTAAGGAATTGTATTTAGCCACATTTTGCAGCTCGTACAATTTCAGTGGGTGTAATTAATTTTGGTTTATTTTCATTCCGTAACATCATATGCAATAAATTCACGGCACAGCTTAAAAGCGAGAAGTAGAAAAAATGTACGGTCTTGAAAGTATAACTTCCCACTTTGTTTCAAAAATTTTGAAAATGGTGGTAAAGCATATATACCCTTTTTCTCACGAATTATTATGTTCATCTATTATGATTACAGGCTGTTTTAGGAATTGTCTGTTGATTACAATAAGTATAAATATATTTGTATAATATTTGATAGTAAACTTAATTTGCCAGGTGGCAGGGACATGTTTGAAAATCCCACTATTTTGGAGAGGGTGGATGCACCAGGTAAGTGAGGGGATTGTGTTAGAGTATTTGTATTTATTGGTCCCTTTGCATCATACATGGTACAAAGTACAAATGATATGGGATAAGTCAAAAATAGTCTGTACGCAGACAGACACACACAACATACTATTCTCTACACTTTATCGTTTCTGTTATTAACTATAAGATAACATAACTGTACAAATCTGATAAAGACAAAACATTTATTATTACAAATATACAATTAACAGCTGATTTATATAATTTTCCCTATTTATATTTATGAAATCACTGTGTCTCAAGACTTACTTTTGGTTTCAAATATTCATCAATACTGTAGAAGCAGTGGTCGAGCAAGTATTCCTTCAGTTGTGATATGAATTTAGTATTGTGTCTTACAGACTTGATCCTTTGTGGTAGTTTATTAAACAATCTGATTCTTATATGAAGTGGCCCTTTCTGACAGAAGGTAGTATTTATTTGTGGTATATGAAAGTCTAGTATAATATGTATATATATTATTGTTTGTTTGTAGTGTATACACAGAAGCTTCTATATTTTTAATGAATTATTTAGTTTCCATCATTCATAAACAGGGCTTTGGTAGAATTTTCAACTTTCTAAATAAAAGTCTACATGAGGTTCTGTTTCCTCCTCCATCAATAATTCTCATAATTTTTTCTGAATTTTGAAGCATTTAATACTTGCTGTGGAGTTTCCCCAGAATATGATACCATACCTCATTAACGCGTGCACATACCCAAAATAAATATTCCTAATTGCTTTATCAGATATGCAACCAACTAATATTCTCATCATGTAGCAGATAGTACATTGATTAGACTTTAGCATGAATATATTGGAGTTGGAAGTGATGGAAAATAAGGCAGCTACAATTGTTAGTGGGACTAGGAATCTGGTGTTTAGAAATAGCTACTGATTATTATCTTTAATTTTAATTGCGATAGAGCTAAGGCTACGGTGGCGATTCTACTAGTCATCTAATTACCTCTTTTTATATATTTTATTAAAAAAAGTTTCTTTTCTAAATGGGGCGTTAATTCCTCCGCCATTTACTTTTCTAACTTATATAAATTCATATTAGGGCGCAAGATGAGATCTGAGGCCACCGCGCATGGTAACGCTCAGACCGCAGGGTTCGAATCCCGGTCAGAACGCCCATACTTCGGTTTTGCCATGGTTTCCCAAAATTACCCTACGTAAATACCGAGATGGTTCCTTAAACAGGACCATGGTCGAATTGCTTCTCATGCCTTGTCTCCAGTTCCTTCTGCCTTAAATGACCTCGACATCCAAAAGGGATAAAATCATAAGAAGAAAAGAAGCTATTAGGACATCATCATTAACGCGGTATTAAGAATACGTCTCAAAAAACGGAAATCCGTGGAAAGTAGAGATGGGTAACAAATAACTAAGAGGCTACAAATAACCGTTATTTTAAAAACACCGTTTAGCAGGTAGCGACCAAAACGATAACTGGAGACCATTTTGTTGTTATCTGAAACGTAATTTGCAATACGTTTCATGTGATTAGTTGCGTTTGACTTTTTAGCTGCAATATTAAGTCACATTGTGAGTAGGTTGAAATGCAGTATGTAGCAGAATATTCTTTTTATAGCAAAAGGAACAAATTATGTATTTGTTATTAGTAATTTATTGAGCACCTTGTTAGTGACACAAGCGTAGCGACATTTGATGTATGGTAGCAAGATAACTGCACTGGCCAGTTCTATCATCAGCGTGGTGCCACAATCTGATGGTGAATTCTTATATAACTTAACAAAACTAATTGAAAGTAGAGAACACATTTTTCTGATATGTCGCGCGATTTGTCTCATGGATTTCCATAAGAATTCATCATCAGATTGTGGTACAGCAGTATAAGTGATAGAATCCCCTTGCACCGGTGCTGCTGGCGAATTTAAATACGTCTAGACCTGTTTTTCTTTATTTTGTAATCTTTCCCATCAAAGATTTTGAAAATATTAAAATTACTGAAACGGAATGTGGATATATAACCTATGTGAACATAAACCAGTCCTTTTTTGCTACAGTAGTTCTATTTTGGCATACAAAATTCCTATCAAAAATTATTTAGTAGTTTGTTTTTCTTAAAATCTAATGTTTGTAGGTTATATCGATTAGGGTATTTATAAATGTGACCACCTAAGAGTTCATTTTTACTAATGCAAAGGTTAAAAACGAAGAAATTATTTCGTCCCTTATAGATTCCCTGTGTTTCTTGACCTGACCAATATGGCGGCCTCCCCACCCCACCGCCCTCCTCTCGGCTTCACTTCATTGTATTGACAAGGTCCCTTACGTGGTCTCTTCTCTTTTCTTTGCTCCACGGGTTATACCCATGGAGGAAGGAATATATGGAGACGACGCAAGGGACCTTCGCCACATATTAGAGTGAAACCGGGTGAAGACAAGTGGGGAGGGGAGGCCGCCATATTGCTTGACCAGAGAAACACGGAAATAGGCACAAAAACCTCCAGGGAATCATAAGACAACCGTGGCACCGCAATTTGATGATGGATTATTATGTAACTCGACGAGACACATCAAAAATGAAGAATAAAATTTTTTGATATCGTGCTTAGTTCTCAAGATATACTGTCTCAAAAGAGTGGAGTTTCTGGTTGAAATTCAGAAGAAACGTGTCCCAAAAGTCAAATTTGGTGATACATTCTTATGTAACACGACGATACAAATCGAAAATAAAGAATAAAATTTTTCGATATCTCGCTTAGTTCGCGAGATATACTGTCTCAAAAGTGAGGTTGTTAGGTTATGAGAGGATTCAACGATAACCGTGGCGCTGCAATTTGATGACGAATTCTTATGTAACTCGATGAGGGAAACTGAAAGTAAAGAATAAAATTTTTTGATATCTCGCTTAGTTCTCGAGATATTGTACCTTAAAATTGACGTGGTTAGGTTGAAATGCGGCCTGGACCAGAAAAAAACTATCGCCATATCCATATTTGATGATGAATTCGGACGTAACTTAATGAGCAAGTAATTCTTTTTAACTTGAATAACAAACTGTTTATTTCTACAGTCCTTAAATTTTAGTTGATGTTCAAATAGGTTATATTTTCACATTCTATTTCAGTAATTGACAAGGAAGATTTCAAAATCTAGAAATATACTTGTAGACATATTTACAAATAGAAACAAGTCATATCTGAAATTTAAAAAAAAAAAAAACATAAGTCAATGTTTAGAGCTTTAAAAAAATTAATACTTCATAAAACCTCATAGTTTCTGAGCTTACTTAGAAGATATTGTACTGGTAGTGGCCTATATAATTTTGGTAGAAAAATCAGTACATTCAAAAATCAGAAGCTAACAGCTAATAATAAATAAATTGTTTGTTCTCTTCAGGTATACACCGCATTTAAACCTGCCAACATTTCCATTAATATTGCCGCTACAAAACCAAACTATGTAGACACATCTAAACACAAGAAATGCATCGCGAACTACATTTCCGTCAACAAAGTTTATTTCATCACGTTTAGTAGTTAGCACAGCACAAATTATCAAGAATAATTTCATCGTGCAATTTCAGTGTAAACTTAAACGTGAGTAATGCATGCAGAATACCATATTCACTGTGTCGCGATGTAAACATGACCCACTTAAATTAAATTTCCAACATTAATCTACAATAAGGCTAGCTTTTCAGGTGCAAAATAGTAACTTATGCTAATTATCTACACTACACCAACAAAAATTTGAGAATAATATGATCCTATTGAAGCAATGAATAAATTTATAGCGAATGGCACTAATGTTGCGGTTGCCTGTCAGATACTTCAAGAACGATAATTACAATGTGACTTACTTATGAAACGCTATCCCAGGTTTTTTCCTATCTCGTCTGTTTGTGCAACCATATGCATCACAACTTGGCATTATAGAAAACTTTAGAATATTAGAAAATGAAATATTCTCAGCAGCTGACACAGTGCAAACAGCCCAATGTTTTGGTACTCCTACGATATCCGCCGCGCAGGCACAGTTTTTTCACGAGGTTTCACGGATTTCGCGTTATCTCGTCTCCATATATTCCTTCCTCCATGGTTATACCACGCTACACGACGAAGCTTTTTCCAAAGATGTTACTGTCACACCACCTCGATCTAATTCAGCTGACTTTTGCCTCTGTCGTTAGAGTCTGTCTTCACGTGTTTTTCTACATAGATCTCTAATAGAGAGACTGTGTTGTCTCAAAATTCAGAGCTGCACAGAAACTGACGATTTTGGTACAGTTTGTCCTTAGCGCTGGGAAACAATACATTCTGAATAAAAATGACGAGCTGCTTGAGGTATAGGTTACCCAGAAACGCACTTCAAGTTTGCGGCTTATATTTCAAAACACACTGTCAAGAAAAAACTGGTAGTTAATATTGCACAATAAAAACACGTGACATAGCTGCCACAGGTTGAATTTCTTTTCTTTTTTTTTAAAAAAAAAAAAAAAAAAACGAAACGGTTTCCGGCTATCTGAAAGCGATTAATTGTTATGAACTGAGCATAAAAACAATTCGCAAAACACTCCTTCTTCCACTACCGATGACCTAAAATAGCAAAGATATACGATTCTTTGCATTTAAGCCGCTAATAGAATTAAATCAAAAAGTTGAAATCTGTGCGTGATCGATATCTGTATTCCTACTCAATTGTAATGCCTTATACCTCCTCCGTATGGCTTGGATACAATTTCCTTTCATATTACACATTTACATAATTGAGTAATCTTTGGTCGATTGCGGTTTTTTCTTTTGCGACTGAAGAAACAGCCATTTGCTACTTAAGGAATTGTTTTGCGCACACATGTACTTGGTATTCATCTGAATACCAGTTCTTTTTGGTTTTCAATTAATACAGATCGTTACGAAAATTTCGTTCCCTCTCTCTGAGCACTATAAACTTTGGTTGGAAGAGGCCATGCTGAGGCGGGAATAGAACAAGTCAGGGTAGTCCTTGTCCCTCTCATACCCCCACAGGATGAAGAATATGTTACCCCTCGTCGACGTCGTGGTCATTAGGGAGCGGGAGAGGAGAGAATGAAAGGAATTCGGTCATGGCGTTCTGAAGAATTATCATGGCATTCACCTGGAATGATTGGGGGAAATCACGGAAAACCCAAATCTGGATGGCTGGACGCGCTTTCACCACGTCCTCCAGAATGCGAGGTCAGACATTATTAATTACATTGTAACTTGTTGAATTCAGTAGTATATAAATTAAACACTACGTCGGCTTAGTGCGTGTACTAAATTGTCTCCACTTGACCAGAAACAGAAATATTGCTCACATCTTAACTGACGACAGGAAATTTTTTGTGACTCTTTCAGCCGGTAACGGTATCTTACTTGGAAACCATCAGACTTGTTAAGAACGGATTTCAATCTCCTTCACATATGTTGACGGGTACACAGCATAATGATATGTCTGTGATATAGTCGATTCTCAAAATGCCCCCTTGTTATTGAGAAAGTCACATGCATAGAAACAAAAAATTCTAAGTGTCGGGTATATAGTATTATTTGCCCAAATTGTCATGTGACGGCGTGGTCTGTGGGGTAGTGTGCTGACATCATTATTTTGTGACCTAAGTTCAAATACCCCCAGGTACAAACATTTTTATTTATTTTCATCTTCAGAAAATATCGAGCTTGACATTTTTATTTTGTTAAAATTTCATTTACACGCTTTTATTGAGTGAAATAATATTTAAAACAAATCGTATAACCTACAACTGAGCCTCATTTTTTTTCCCCGAAATTATTTTTTCGTAATGAATTCACGGGTCTAGCGACGGATTGTCTTTTCACAGCACAAATCGGCCGCACACCCTCGAAAACTTCATTGCAATCATACGTCAGGAAAGTGTCCATTCTTACATTATTTTTTCACTTTTTGTTAATAAGTTGTTTCGGTGTGTTTTCAATTGAAATAGCTACGATCATGTTATTTATGTCATCTTCGTCGTTTCTTTACTTGTATATCATCAAGAGATATTTTAAAGGAAATACGTAGCATTGGGAAGATAGTTTTTTCTTTGTTTCTTCTACACTCTATTTGTTCCAAGAACCGTTACTTGTAAAAAATGGTTTTAAAATAAAATAGTAGGTCTATCCGTGACGAAAAATGGAGCTCAACAAGGAAATGGAAGAAGAAGTAACAAAGCTTATAAACAGTGCAAAATTCTTATGTCAGATTCCAGTTTACTAGCAGATTCGCCTGCTGACTTAATTTCATAGGGTATCGACGAGTCATATTAGGAAGCCATTGTTGATATATGGGTCGAAATTATGTTTGGTGTAGGCCTATCTGTTATAAGCAATGTGATTTGTTTTAAATTTTATTTCGCGTAATAAAAGTGTGCAAATGAAGTTTTAACAAAATAAATAAGTCAAGCTTGACAATTTTCGAAGATAAAAACAGATAAAAATATTTGATTCTGCGCGGATTTGAACTTGGGTCAGAAAATAATGATGCCAACACGCTTCTGCATAGACGACGCCGTCACTTCGTAAATTAGGGCAATAATTTACTAGATACCGGACATTTAGAATTTTTTTTTTTTTTTTTTTTTTTTTGTATGCATGCGAATATCTCAAAATGTAGGGTGTATTTTGAGAAACGGCTATACCACAGACATAGATGCTGTGTACCCTTCAACATATATGAATGAGATCGAAATCCGTTCTTAACAAGTCTGATGGTCTCCAAGGTAAATTCCCATGTAGAATAATTCAAAGGAAATAACATAAAACATGAAATGGGTGTGCACCAATACGGAATAACTGTTAGAACAAAATTATGTGTGGAGTTGAGCTGTGTTATGTCGCGCGACTAAATACTAAAACAGCTGACGAGTGAGGCTTAACGGTCAGCCGTCGAGATAACAAAACAGAAGAGGGCTGCTACCACTAGCGCCAGACCAGAGGCGGCGGAGCTTTCGGCAACTACGCGCCGTGTTTTCAGTTTGCCTTTGAGTCCATATCCTGCCATCAGTCTAAGAAATTTAGTGTGTCAAAATATTAATAAAAAATGCGTTAAAATCTTTTTACTGATTACAGCTATTGCAACAAATATAATTCGGTAGACGTTATACCGGTACTGCAAACATCTTATTTATTGCCTTAAACAGGTATGTGTTATTGATAGTAATGAACCAGTTTATGCATTTGTTGTTGTTTCTAGTTGTGTGCCTAGTACTTTGCATCAGGTTGATACTTTGTTACTTTTAATAGAATGCGAGCTGAACTGGAATCATCTGTGAAGCTGTTTCTATTCCAGTCTTTAATGTCATACATTTTTAAAATAACGACTCGCTGCTATATGCTGAGAAAACATTTTCCTTACTATGAATGATAATCTTTCTGTTTCGATTATTTTCAAACGTTCTGGCCTCGCATTCGGGAGGACGCGAGTTCGAATCCCCGTCCGGGCATCCAGATTTGGGTTTTCCATGGTTTCCCCAAATCACTCCAGGCGAATGCCGGGATGGTTCCTTCAAAATGTCGTGACCGAATTCCTTCACGTTCCTTTCCCCCCTCTAAGGGAGCGTCCATAAACCACGAAGCTCTATTTTGGCCTCATGTGAACCCCCTCCTACACACGTAGCACGACGTGGCTTTTTCATCCCACTCCCCCTCTCTCCACGCAGCACGTAGCGTTTTCCCCCTATTGATTCCAGAAGACATTTTAATACTCTTTTCTCTTGTCAGACTATCGTAAATTACATACACAGATAATTAAATGACGGAAATAAATATCCACATGCTGTTGTGTGTTCTGTACATTTTAACTGTGACAAATAATATGAATGGAAAGCTACGTGGCCTGGCTCGCAACTCCCCTCCCCATCCCCCTCACGTAGCCCAACGTACTTTCTCAGCCAACCCCTCTCCCCCCCCTTTAGATCCGAGCAACGTAGTTTATGGACGCTCCCTGTTTTGTGCTCAGTTCATAAGAATCACTCACTGTGCGATAACCGAAACCCGCTCCAATTTTCTTGAAAGAAAATTAAATAAATGTCGTTGCCCTACATATATGTCCTCGCTTGCTGACGATTAGGGCGCAATTTTAGTTTTTTTTTTAAAAAAAAAAAAATCCAACAGCGTCTGTACTGCCATTTTTATAATACAAGCCGCAAACCCGAAATACATTTATCGGTAACCTGTACCTCTAAAAGTTACCATATGAGACGAACGTCAATTCAATCAGCCTGTAATGTATTCCAACGCTAGGAAGAAAGGAAAAAATTAACAATTTTTCGATGGCTTTTACGTCGAGGTCATTAGAGGCGAGAAAGGACTGAGGGCTAAGGAACGGGAAGGAATTCGGCCATGGCCTTCTGAAGCAACCATACTTGCATTCGCGTAGAGTGATTTGGGGAAAAACTTGGAAAACCCAAATCTGGATGCCCGGACGGGAACTCGAATCCGCGTCCTCCCGAATGCGAGGCCAGAGCGCTAACCACTCACCCACCACGCTCGGTGCTTTTAATTTTGTAACAATTCAAGATCCATCCAGAAAAATAATCCACGATGATACATCGGCCAAGAAGGTAGAAATAAGCTGGATTAGATTGTAGTGATGTGGCGGTAATATGCCTGGATAAAACTTCATCGTCTAGCGCAGTGCTAAGGGTGCGTCCATAAACTACGGGGATCGGTCTAAGAGGGGGGAAGTGGCTGGAAAACTGCGCTGGGCTACGTGAGGGGGGGGGGGGGGGGGGGGGGTCTGACCCAGACCACGTAGCTTTCCTTTCATATTATTTGTCACAGCTAAAATGAGGAACACACACGCAACAGCATGTGGGATATTTATTTCAAGTCTTTTTATTATCTCCGTATGTAATTTACGATAGTGTGACAAGAGAAACAGTACAAAATGTCTTCTGGAATCAATAAAGGTAAAATATACGTCCTGCGTAGGGTGGGGGGGGGGGGGTTAGAAGAAACGCCACTTCGGACTACTGGGGGGAGGAGGAGGGTTTCACAGGAGACGTGGTTTATGGACGCTCCCTAACCTGAACACGTCACGAATCGACCAACAGCCGGAATTCATTAATCCCGTTTTGTGTATTTTAATCGTCCACGGCAAAATTTTAATAAGAAGTCTGCAAAGAACGTCCGAACAGCTACCAGAATAGTCTGACGTCATAAATATGCCAGGTCTGAAATAAAAAAATTTCGGGGTAAGAACTGTAATCCATAAATGAAAATCTTCACATGTGTTTCCCTAAGAAATGTGTGCCAGTAGAAGGACTTTATATTATTTTCAATGTGAAAAATTATTTTTTTAAGTGCTTGTCACCGAAAATAAGTGAAAGTTCTGCAGAAAATGAATTCGTATTACGGAAACTTTGTGTATAAATAATTATTTAATTCAACAAATACCACACAGTAATGCAGAGAAATGGATGTAGGAAAGAAAATGTGTTGGTGGGTATCGAACCCCTGACCTGTTGGCCCCTGCTGCTTCATGCTCTGCATGTGAAGTTATTACCATCTACGGTATAAAATGAACGGCATTATGATGACGTGTTACTATAATATGCATCCAGTTAGTTCGAAACCCATATTCTAACTGGAAAGTGTCTAACTGAGTAATAACGATGCTCCAAACGAAACTTTGACGCAAACCGCAGCTGCTAACACAGACACAATATCCCTGTTGTGTTTGTGTTGGTGAGCTCAGCTGTTTGTCGCGAATGCTGACCACCTGTTGCTCTCCTAATAAACAATATTCAGTCTTTTATCTTTTACTGTATGTTGATTATGTTTGTAGGCACTATCATGGATAGAACACATTATTTATTCGTTATTAACATTCTTGTAAGCCTTCTTTAGTATGGGACAGGCCCAATATTGACATCGCTTTCGCTACATTCTTCATCTCGCGAGACATGCATTTTCTTTGAAGTATAACTCGCTGTCCATTTTATAAAAAGAGCATCCGGTTCACTTGGCCTTAACGCTTCGCATCTACCACACAAAATGGCGCCAAACCACTCAACACCCACCATGCACCTCTCGAGTTTAAGACACCGAGAGTGGTGGTGTAACGGTTAGCGTTCTGGCCTCGCATTCGGGAGGATGGCGGTTCGAATCTTCGTCCGGGCGTCCAGATATAGGTTTTCCATGGTTTCCCAAATCACTCCAGGCAAATGCCGGGATGCTTCCTTCAAAAGGCCATGGCAGAATTCCTTCCCATTCCTTGCCCCCATCCTTTCCCGTCTCTAAAGACCTCGCTGTTAAGAGACGTTAAGCAGTTAAAAAAAAAAGGAGTTTAAGACGGATGATAGAGCTGTAAATCTGCTTCATTTTCAAGTAACGATATCCCGCGAGGCTCGTGCTTAACCGTTTTCTACTTTGGAGAATAGGTTAATCGATATGCGCAATTGCAGTCTACGCTAGCATACTCTGGTGAGATTTCATTAGCAACAGTTGGCAACACGGCCTCGCATCGCGTATTTCCGTGTCGCCTCGCCCAGGACAAAGTTCAGACCCGTAAAAACCAATTCCATATTGGATTACTTTGCAATTTACTTTTCCTATCGGCATTACAGTTGATCACGTGACTAAAATCCTAAATACATCACTAACACACAGAGTGTCAGGGCAGATGAAAGGATAATCCTGAAACCGCACATCATGTGCCTACTATATT